>CM056391.1:24033640-24303640 GCA_029718625.1 Synaphobranchus kaupii
GGATGTGTTCTTCGGCTTGCAAGACTCACCCTTTTTCCTCCAAACATAACGATGGTCATTATGGCCAAACAGTTAAATTTTTGTTTCATCAGACCAGAGGACATTTCTCCAAAAAGTAATATCTTTGTCCCCATGTGCAGTTGCAAACTGTTGTCTGGCTTTTTTATGGCAGTTTTGGAGTAGTGGCTTCTTCCTTGCTGAGCAGCCTTTCAGGTTATGTCGATATAGGACTCATTTTACTGTGGACTCTTCACAAGGTCTTTTGCTGTTGTTCTGGGATTGATTTGCACTTTTCGCACCAAAGCACGTTCATCTCTAGGAGACAGAACGCATCTCCTTCCTGAGCGGTATGACGGCTGTGTTGTCCCATGGTGTTTATACTTGCGTACTATTGTTTGTACAGACGAATGTGGTACCTTCAGGCATTCGGAAATTGCTCCCAAGGATGAACCAGACTTGTGGAGGTCCACAATTTTCTTACTGAGGTCTTGGCTGATTTCTTTAGATTTTCCCATGATGTCAAGCAAAGAGGCACTGAGTTTGAAGGTACGCCTTAAAATACATCCACAGGTACACCTCCAATTGACTCAAATAATGTCAATTAGCCTATCAGAAGTTTCTAAAGCCATGACATAATTTTCTGGAATTTTCAAAGCTGTTTAATGGCACAGTCAACTTAGTGTATGTAAACCTCTGACCCACTGGAATTGTGATATAGTGAACTAAAAGTGAAATAATCTGTCTGTAAACAATTGTTGGAAAGATTACTTGTGTCATGCACAAACTAGATGCCCTAACTACAACACTATAGTTTGCTAATATGAAATCTGTGGAGTGGTTAAAAATGATTTCTAATGACTTCAACCTAAGTGTATGTAAACTTCCGACTTCAACTGTATGTATCTGTCATATGATTTGCCTCTCTCCAGGTATTTAAAAGATCTCTCTTGTGTAACTTGTGATATCAAGCCTTATTTTAGCACCTGCCAAGCACATATGAGCTACAAATGCATTTCTGACATGCTAGAGAGTATTTTTAGAGAGGTTTTAGAGAGTCACGTGGGTAGTGTGTCAGGATTTATAACTAAGCCTTATGGGAGACATTTCTGACAGCCAGCGCCAAGTATTGAACGTAATTATCTTTTCCTGTGGAAGAACATCAGATGTTTGGAAACATCCTGTACTTCTCCTCATTCTTAGCTACCTCTTTTTTAATATGTAACTGGGTAGGAATGTAACGGTGGCATGAAGTCAACTCCCATATTGTGTACATTGCGGGTTCAGATATTGGAGTTTACACACAGCTTTTCTGTGGCGTGAGTGTAAATGCTTGACCTATCTTGCACAACCGACAATTTTCACCAACAAGAACTTCCCACACGTTATGTACAAGGTTTTGCACCAGAACCAGGTCACTTACCCAACAGTGCGGGGGAGTGTGGGCCTATTCTTATTTGGTAGTGGGGTTAAGTGTGCGCATAGTCATCTCAAAAGTTGAGATTTCAGTTGGTTACGCATGTTATTTTTCCGAAAGGTGGGTTGAGTGAGTGTGTCATCAACTCCATTTGCTGTGTGCCATTTGTACTTCTGTTGAGAAAGTGGCTCTTGGTAAGATGGATTGAACGGCCTATATATGAACCCAAGATCCATGCTCGCATAGCCTACCTCTCGCTTGCGCACGCATGCTTTGATGTGACTCAGATTCTATTGTCTAGCTTCGCCGCACTTGCTGAAAGAAATTAATTTGTCCTTTGAGGCCAGGAGCTGTAAATAAAAATATTTTGCATGCAGGAATTGCTAATGGGGTATCCCTTTGAAGTCCAAGACGTGCTCAGCGCAGACAGTGTCCTTGAGAGCCGCGAATCTTCTGGTGTCAGTCCGTGATTCCCTCCAATGTCAGAATTTCACTTTCAGTTCCATTAAATTAAACATGAAAGCCAAGAGCTCGCATTGGCTCACTGTCCGGGAAATAGGTTTGCGTTGTTCTTTCTTACAGAAGGCCTACTCGACCTTAAGGTGCTGCCTTCTTACACGGGAGTACTGTACATCCCCATCATATATTCATATAGTCACATGACTCTACCTTCTCAGAGTTCCGCGTGTTGGAAATGAAAGCCTTACGGGCTTTTCTGTGCGAAACGCAAACGAGCACAGCTCGGCCTACATTAGCTTCGGGCTCGGCCACAAAGACACGGAGTCTCTTCGTCGCCGCTGCGAAAACACTGCGTCCAGTCTCTAGTAGCGTTGAGCGTCATTTATTCCTTTTATGTATTTCAGATTCTCACCTGCGGCCCCGTACTCCAGGGGGTGTGGGGGGAGGGGGGCTCATTAACAGTCAATTCAATCTCTGTGTGTGGCGGAAACCGCCCCCTCTCAGCCTATTCTTATTATTCACAGCTCTCGTTCCTGCTTGCCCCCCCCCGCCCCCCAACCCACCCTCCAGCCCTGCTTTTTGTTCCCAGGGCATTTTGTTTATTTTTACATTTTCTCAATAGAGTGAGTGATGAGTCAGATCAAAGTCGCTTGGTGGGGTTTTGCATTCGATTCAGATTGAAATGAGCTCAGGGTTTGGGCTCACAGGGATGGTGCCTGACACAAGAAAGCAGAGGGACAGTACCGCGTGGACGGGGTACAAATGGCGCTACGTCGCAGTCTCGTGGCGGGTTAAGGTCCTGTGGAGTGGTGTGCAGCAGGTGATGCTCTATGCCATTGTGTGGCAGCTCAATATGCTGTTTGCTGATCAGGACCTGGGGGGCAGGGAGGTGGGGGGGGGTTACAGAGCGGGGCACGTACCCTTCCCCGCTGTCTCTCGCACCGGCTGCTTGTTAACCATTCAGCCGTGAGCATTAGCAAAGTTAGCATGTGGGCCATATGACCTTTTAAAGGCATCCTGGAAATGCCAGAGGCATGCAGTCCTGGTGAGGTGTTCTAGTTCCAGTGGTGGGAATTCTCAACGATACTGTTGAATTCATTCATTTTGTTTCCGTCTTTTCCGTATTGCAAATTTTCACTATACAGCCACTGACCACTGGTCATTGCCATATTTCCACACACATAAACAGTATCTAACTGACTGTACAGTGTACTCATTATTATATCATTTGATTGACATTTTTGTAAAGGTTGAAAGTCAAATGTTTTTTGCTTTCATGGATACCGTCAAACAAGAATCTATCTGCTTGAACTGATAGCATAAGTTGTACAAAGTCGCTCTACAGATACCAGATGGCTGACCCCGCGTTCTTAACATTGAAAGTTCTGTCTCCCTTCTGTTGCTGAAACATTCTATTTTGATCCGTCTTCTTACAATGCAGCTTTAACGGATGTTCAAATTCTTAAGAAAAACGAAAGAAGGAACATAAGAGTCAACCATCTGGTTAGTCTAGTAATCTGTGGTGGCTCGAGTGACAGGACTTTGTTGCGTCATGAGCAAAACTTCAAGGTCAATGAACTTATTGTTCAGCTGCTTCCAGTACATATTTTTGGTCTGTTTGATCATCAACGTAGTTTACTTGTAACAAAAGTCTGAGTAAATGCATGAGTGTAGCTTTCTTACAAATTTCCAAGAGTTTCCAAGTAGAATACATCATGTGCATATTTGGCAGGTGTAAAGTACACATTTTGTGCCTGATTACAGCAAGGGATTCTGATGTCTGAATTTAGTCTGATATGGTTAATAAGGAGAACACTAGTGGCTGTCCAAAAATGAACGTTTCCTATTCCTATTCGTATTCTTAGTGTGACTTAATATGTGACCTCTTTCCTGAGTGTTCCTGAGTTCAGTCAGAGCCGGACTTTCACCGGGACATATAATACTGTAGGAGAGATGTGGATAATCTTACGGGTGCTATGCCGCATTCACCGTGGTAACAAAGCTGGGCCGGCCTACATTGTGACGTGCCGAGAGAAAGGATCCGTTATCAGATCAGCTTGTTTGTTTATGGGGTTGAATTAGGTACGGGTTTCAGCGCATGCTGTCATTCATCAGGAACGCTTTTTTTTTTCCCTATGGAAATTTGATTCTGTTGCTCGAGTTCGCCTTTGGGTTGGGTTCAGCTCCCTAAATGCTTTCGCTGGCTGTGTATTGTTTAGCCTCTGCTGAAGCATCACCGGTTGGGTTTTCTCCATGGGGTGGAAAGAACAGTGCTGCATTCCGTGAGAGAATAGTAGTCCATGCTTAGTCCTGTAACCCATGCTGACGGACCGATTTCTGCACCAACAGCAACCCCGAGGCAAAAGGGCAGGACCTTAGCTGCTTCCTGTGTGCGCCATGGACACCTTTTTCCGAAGGCACTTTAAGAGGAAAGTGGCGGGCGGGCCGTCGGACTACTGCCGGCACAGGCGGCCAAGCGTGGCAGTGCCCACCAGCAAGGCCCGCCGGCGGTCTAGTGCCGGCCTCCCATCCGCCATCCTCACCCAGCGCCGCCGGTCCAGCGTGCAAGTGCAGGGGATCCTCCCAGCCGCCGGAGGGTGCTGTCTGGGCGGTGACCGGCTAGGAAATGCGCATTATTCCCGGAGGCGCTCTAGCACCACCACGCCCAGCCAGAACCCGCGCTTCGCTGTGCGCCGGCGGCGAGCCGGCAGGCTTCGAACCATCGACACCCACCTGCTCGGGCCCTCCATGCTGCTGGCCAGCCTCATACAGATGACCGAGGAGGAGGAAGGTGATGCCCCGCCCACCGAAGAGCTGCAGGGGGAGGGGCTGCGGAAGGGAGACCTCTCGATATCTGACTCGGAGGGAGATGGTAACAGCCAGCCCTCGGGCAGCGAGTCGGAGGAGAGCAGGAGCGACAGCGGGCGCTCGGAAGCGAACAGCCGGGACGAGGCGGAGGTGGACGTGTCGGACAGGGAGTTCGAGGACACCTGCTTGTGCTGGAGCCGGGAAGCGGACCGAGGGATGGCAGGGGCAGCGGCAGCGGTGGGGAAAATCCAGCCCCGCCCCCTGATCCGCGCCCCCCGCTGTCTGCGACGCAACTCCTCCCACCTGCTTCCTGCCGAGTCTGTGTACTGTGGGAAGAGCCCCTACGGTCTGTACGGGCGCTACCCGCCGCACCAGTCAGCACCGCCGCCGGATCTCCACCATCTCCAAGGCTGGCAGCCCCTGGCCCGGGAGGGGGGTGCCCCTACCCAACCGGAGAAACTCGGTGGCCGCCCGCCGAGCCTCCCTCTCCGTCTACCGGAACGGCTCAGCCTGCTGGCGAGGGTCTCTCAGCCCCCTGCAGGGCACCTACTATGACCCCCGCCTGGAGACTTGGAGTGGGTTCCTCTCGTATGTAGACCATTCATTTCATCAGGGTCTGTTTTGTGAGGGTGTGTCTCTAATGTACATCAGGGTCTGTTTTGTGAGGGTGTGTCTCTAATGTACATCAGGGTCTGTTTTGTGAGAAGTGTGTCTCTAATGTACATCAGGGTCTGTTTTGTGAGGGTGTGTCTCTAATGTACATCAGGGCAGTGCTCTGCTTTAGAGTTTAGAGTCAAGCTTACCTACTTGCGTTTGCCAATGTCTCTAAATACAGGAAACAAATGCATATAACTGCAGGTATATTATTATCGCTTTGATTTGGATCTGTGGATCTATGAGGAGGTTATCCTGCCCTATTTATAAAGTTTACACTATAAAGGATATACAGTATACTATAATTATGCATTATACCGTTCATAAATAACATTTATAAGGTATCCCATGAGGGACAATTGAAATGAGAGACAAAGGAACAAAGTTATAAACCAACTCAGCTAGCCGACAGAATGCAGTGAGAAACTGCTAAACTTTAGCCAGGGAAAGAAGGTTTGTACTGTTGAAGCAGTGCACAAGTTAAACCTGTGCACTCCCTTGTATTTTAGTGCCAAATGAACACTCTCTAACACTAAATTGAACACTCTGTTCCCCATTTCCCCATTGTTGCATTAATTCGTTTTGCTTTCTGTATTGAACTGAATCCCCAATGGACAAAAAACAGCTTTATGGGCTAGGCTTGTGTTTTTCAGAGAGGAAGGAAGGGGGATGTTTTTGCAGGAGTGGTTTGTGTTGGAAACCCTGCTGGATACCTCTGCCTGCTTCCTCCTACCTTTGCAGCCTCCCTCACACTGTGTTCCCGTTTGGTTTTCTGTGGCACAAGTGGTTGGAAAAACATCCGGTTTAAAAGATGTAATTGTTCCCAATGCAGTAAAAAAATAACAGTCCCAACAGCGAGGACTTTAGAGGGTGTGCAAACTCATTTGTACGTGTGCAATGCCTTGAATACAGGAAATAGTGATAGTTCTGAAGTGACAAAATGGCTCCTATATGTTTTTCTTTGGAACTTGAATTTCCACAAGTCGATCATTGCTTTATACCTCTCCTAATTCACCTCTCCCTTGTATTTTTCCACCTGCTAATGTCATTGCTGGCTGAATCAATGCAGACTCTTTGACATAACAAATATTCAGAGTGATGCAAACAAATAATCTATTTATTATCCTGTTGTTTGGTGAAGTGCTGCAGTAAGGACTGCTTATTCCACAAGTGATACCAACACCAGCCAAAACAACCGGATATCTAGTTATGCATACATTTATCTATATACATTGTCTGGATGGTAACATGTCAATGTATTGCGAAATCTTGCTAAATTATCCGTTTTAACCATTAAAGAGATATAAAGCAGGCTGCTTTAAGAGGAGGACGTTAGCTGAATTTTCCTTCATCTGAGGGGACTGGGTCTCTGCCTAACATCACCGAATGTCACAACGTGACACAAACACCTTCAGAATGTTTAACTCAGCGGTAACACTGTGTCCTCCCAGTGGTCCTTAGGCTCCACAGAACATCTCCTTGGAGCGTGGCTGGTTAAGATTGAGACCCATTAATCAGGCACTTCTGCCCCTGGACGCAGTGTGACCAATAGCATTAATTAGCCAATCAGCTGCTGGCACTTCTGTCGAGCTTCTAAAGCGAAGCTGTAGCAGGAGAAAATAGGACTAGATGCCTTTGACCCTTGAAACCAATGTCTCAGCTAAAGTGGCAGTCGTGTAGCGCTGTGTTTCATCAAGTGTGAATGCGGTGGCTCCTCATCACGATGTGGCAGTGTACAGGGGGCAATAGTGCAGATGGCCTCCTCTTTTACAGCTGTTATCCGTCATCACAAGCCACCTACCTTACAACGTTCTGTAAACACACAGTTCAAATTGAGCAAATGCCAGATTCTGTTGAGTACTTTCTAGTTGTAATTCAAGACTTGTTTTAACATGTTCCATGCCATTCACGAGGATTTTTTTTGTGTGAGAATTTGCTTTCCAACAAGTAGGATGTCCCTGAAACATGTAAATAGGAGTCTTATTTGGCGACAAATTTGTCTGTGGAAGAGTGTACTGTGCTGTTGGTGTCCGTCTTTTAAACCTGACTGTGTGCAATTTGATCACTAGCTCAGCCAGTGAAACCAGTGTGTTAAAAGGAAGGATTTCAGTGTTCACTATGAGAAGGTTACGCTGAACCATCACCACAGTAACTTACTGAAGATATGACATTTACAGAAATCACGTACGTATCAGTGCTGTTTCCAGTCAGTGGCACAGTAGCTTTAAATATGAGTGGATGTTTTAAAAGCTGCTCTGGAGTAAGCTGATAATAAAAGGTACTGGATTTGTGTTGTTTCAGGAAAGCCATCGCCAAGTCCGGCCTGCAGCACCTGGTTGCTCAGCCCAGTGCCTCAGCCATCATCAAGGGTGACCCGGACCGAGAGATCCGCAGCACGGTCGACTGGACTGTGAGTGGTTCTGATCTATGAAAGCGCCCCTCCACTACAAAAACACCGTTCCACTCTCACAATGGAACAGAGATGTCCAAATCCGCCCTTTATGACAGCTGACAGTCAGTTTTTCTTCTGTCACAGCTCTTAGAAATATCACATCTCAATAGTAGATTGCATATCTTGGAATTGTTTTTCAGACATCTACTTACAATTTCAAAACACGCTCCCACTGAGTCGGTCATATATAGAAACATGATTGTTTTTTCCGTTTTTTTTATTTTTTTACCTTCAGTTCCATCCTTCCACTTCAAGAGGCTACATGTCTTTCTAAAGCCACTTGTTAAGCAATCAACCCTGTCCTTTACCTTAATTGTCACAATAGGTTAGCACAGGGGTGCTCGGTCTTATCTGAGAAGGGTTCATATAGGTGCAAGCTTTAGTTTTAGGTCAGCACTATGACACCTGATTAGGATAGGCTATGAACAGGTTTTTATGCTACGTAAAAACAAGTATTCAACCAATCTAGAGGTGCATTATACCTAATGGGATCCTTCTCTGAACTAATAATTTAAAATCACTTGTGTATATGCTTGACCCAACCACACTGTTTGTATTTACACTACAATTATTTTCAAAATTTACATGAAATACACTGCCTGGCCAAAAAAAAAGTTGCCATTGCACCCATCATGCATAGTGCCCACTGTACAAGCCTCTGGAGGCAGTGTTATGATCTGGGGTTGCTTGAATTGGTCCGGTCTAGGCTCAGCAGCAAGCATTATGCAGCAATAAAATGAAGTCATCCGAGTACCTCAATGTACTGAATGACCAGGTTATCCCATCAATGGGCATATTCCAGGACGACAATGCCAAGATTCATCGGCCTCAAATTCTGAAAGAGTGGTTCAGGGAGCATGAGGAATCATTTTCACACATGAATTGGCCACAGCGACCAGAGTCCTGACCTTATCCCCATTGAAAGTCTTTGGGATGTGCTGGAGAAGACTTTACGGAGTGGTTCGACTCTCCCGTCATCAATACAAGATCTCGGCCCAAAATGAATGCAACTCTGGACGGAAATAAATGTTGTGACGTTGCATAAGGTTGTCGAAATAATGCCACGACGAATGCGCGCCGTAATCAAAGCTAAAGGTGGCCCAATTAAATATTACAGTGTGCAACTTTTTTTTAGCCAGGCAGTGTATTAGATACATAAAGATTTTGGTTGTTCAGGTGATTAATTAGAAAATGTGTCACTTGTAGAAATAAGTTTAATAAATGTAATATCTGAATCCTGGATTAATAGGCTGTATTACGATTGCTATTCACCAGTGTAAAGCATGTTTTCTTTTAGATTAGACTGCTCCCTCTGTTTTTGCTGACCCTCTCGATCCCTTTCATCCTCTTGGCGCAGGAGAGCGCCCTCTATGGAGACCACATCTGGTTCGAGACCAACGTCTCCGGGGACTTCTGCTACGTAGGAGAGCAGCACTGCATCGCCAAGACGCTGGTGAGCTATTGTCCGTTACAGTGAATTATCATTGTGACCACTTACTACTGCTATACTGCGTACTACTATAGGAGGAGAGGAGAGGAGAGGGGAGAGGAGAGGGAGAGAAGAGCGGTGGTGTACCGTGGGAGTAGAACTAGGCCTTCTGTAAACTTACCTTTAACGGATGATCACTCTCAATCTGTTTACGTTTACTTTGCCTGATTGTCAATCAAATAATTGATTCACTCAATAACCAAGAACAATAAGTAAATTATTAGGCTACCATGTTATTTTGAGATAGCGTTATTGTTCTGTGCATCATTAACTTGTTGCATTTTTCTATATCCGCATTTATGATGACGTGCTATCATGCGAAGATTGTGACTTTTAAATGCTCCATGTTTAAATGTTCAACGTTTCGTCGATTTTCGTAAATTTGTTTTTCTAGCCTGAATTATGCTCTCAACAGTTGGCGACACTTAAGAGGCTGTCCTCTTTAAATATATGCTTTCTAATGTTTAAATCGCTTTGGCTAATTTGAGTGTCGTCTTAAAATTAATTACATTCTTACTGATCCTTGGTAAACAATCTCAAGTTGTCTCTTTGTCGTTATCATTTCTAAATCATTATAGGCTACAAATTGGTCTTTATTATTCAGCAAATTAATTCTTTGATTGCTGAATAAACAGGAACAAGTAATCCTGTACACCCCACTTTTTCCAACGCCATCGCTACATATATTTAAGTTCTACCCATTTTATGATGCAAAGAAAAATACTAGCACAGAAAAACTTGATATATTCATTGATGTTTGTTTTTCAGTTAAGGAATTGCTTGATTGATAATTAAGAACTATAAGTGCAAACAGTTGAGAGCAATATCCGTATAAAGGTAAGGTTACCAAAGGCCTATTTTACAGCCAACCTTATGCCACTGCAGAAGAGGATGTTCTGCAAAAATGAGAAAAGAGGAAAGGAAAAGTGCTAGAGGAAAGAGAGAAAAAGAAGAGATACAGGCAGGAGCAAAGAGGAAAATGGAAGAAGACAAAAGAGATGGGGAAAGGGGAGAGGTTAGGGAGGCAATTTCACACAGATGCACATAATGTTCATGCATTAAAAAAATCAAATTCCAAGGTTGATAACTTTGAAACCAAAGCATGTATGATGAACATTCTTGCTTGGTCAAATTGAATTTAAACCTCGGGTTTAAACATCTAGACCACAGAACTGCATTGCAACTGGAACAGCTAATCCGTATTTCACAGATCCGGATAGCTGCTCTAGTGCAGTTCTGTGGTCTAAAGCAGTGCTCCCCAAACTTGGTCCTGGGGCCCCCCTGTGTATGCTGGTTTTCGTTGCAACCACAGTTGCAATCCCAGAATTTTAAGATGTAAATTTTTGTTAATGAGATGGTTTTCATGTTTAGAGGAATTATTCACCCACTTAAGCCACATTATGTCAGAAATGGCTATGCATGCCATGTAGAATAAACTTCCCATGTTCACATTGTGCTTATTGCGCTATATTGCAACAATTACATAAAAAGAGGTTACAAAAGTAAGTAATTTAACTGATTAAAGACTGACGTGAATCAATAGGCTCCTATTAGGTTGTGGACCACGTGTTTAAATTCTTTCATAATAAATAATCCCTCTAAACATGAAAAGCGCCTATAAGAAAAATGAACAGCTTTTGGGATTGCAATTGTGGTCAATTGTTTGCACGACATCTTAGAACCACTGGTCTAAAGGTTTAAATTCCAGTTTAAAGCACTGCAAATGGCCTTTTTAGTTTTAATAAGAAAACTTTACACATTCTAATGCTTACTTGGTATGGTATATGTGTGTTGGAGAATTTGAAAAATGCTTCAGCACCTTAGACCAGTGGTTGCCAACCTCGGTCCTGGGGACCCCCTGTGTATGCTGGTTTTCGTTCCAACCATAATTGCAATCCCAGAATTTTAAAAAGCTGCTCATTTTTCTTAATTAGGTGCTTTTCATATTTAGAGGGATTATTTACACTCTAGTTAGTTTTAGTGGCCATGTGTCCACATTTTCACGAATTATGAGCCTATTGATTCAACTCCATCTTTAATTTGATCAGTTAAAGATTTTGCTACATCTTTTATTGCAATTATTTGCCATATAGCACTATAAGCACAATTTGAACATGGGATATTTATTCTACATTGCATGCATAGCAATTCCTGACATAATGGGCCCTATCTTACACCCGGCGCAAAGCGGCGCTAACGCAAACGCAAGTGTCTTTGCTATCTTACACCCGGCGCTAGGTCCATAATAGCGCCTAACGCTTACGCCGTCAAACTAGCATGTTGACGGCGTAACTCTTGCGCCATCATTAGTGAACTGGGCGTGTTGGTCTTAAGATGAGGAGTGGCCAGGATTCTTTTTGGCGTATTGCTATCTTGAGCCAGCAGAAAGCGCTTGCGCTAGAACCACCACAAACCTGGTCTAAAGTCATGTCGCAGTTGTTTACATGCTATTTTAACGGCGCATATAAGTGCGTCTACATAGGCGTGTGCACAACGCGCATACCCTCCTGTCTGTTACACACAGGGGCGTGCACAGGCATGACTAAAATATCTAGATCACAATGTGAAATATTATTACTGTGTAGGCTATATCAAAAATGCATAATAATAAAAGGTTCCATAGGTCCACATACCTTTCCCTCAGCGAAGGGAAACAATGCCACATTACATTGCTCTCAGCCCACTCCATCAACATCCAGGCGATGTGCGATGGTACGGGACAATGGCTATCCATTAAAAAGGAGCTGATAACACCTATAGCTATCAAGCCTAATGCGCGAATTGTCTTTGCACCTAATGCGTGAATTGTCATTCAATGGAAAACTCGCGCACGGCAATAGACGGACATTTAAGTTCTGAAAATGCGCTTCAGATGTCATTACAATACAGCTCTGTTTATCTATGAATACAGCCTGTAAGTAAATAGAATGGTTTGTGACTGAAAAAAGTTCAAAACCTTGTCCAGTGAATATTGCATATTACGCTGTGCATAAGGTTTTTTTCGATAGCCTATGGTTAAAAAACGGAGATGTCACCATGTTAACTAAATTGCAACCTTAGCTATTCTTCGTCCTTCATATTTTTTTAAATGACAGTGACCAGGTTTCCATACTCTCACCGTTTAAAACCCAGCTGATTTCACCCGTTATTCCTTAACTGAACAAAACGATTTTAAAGAGAACTAAGCGTCTAATTAGAAACTAAAACAAATTTGCAGCACGTTACACAATTAATTCACAATTAATTTTAATGCCATTCTCTGCACGTTTAACGGTCTTCCTGGGAAAGTGGATTGTTTTAAAGGATTACGCTACGAGTAAAACAGGTTGGTCACATTTCCATAAACAGGAAATTATTAAACAAGGGGAAATATGCGTGAACTTATGGTTTGCGAACCTGACAGCTTTATTGTATGGCTATTTAGTGTCATCATTAAGGCAAAATAACGGTATGTATGTTATTAATCAATATTAGCCTACTATGCAGGTAGCCTAATGAACTTTGGATGAAGCTTGAACTTGAGAACAGCCTCTTGGAATTGATGTTTGACACTTTCATTGCATAATCAAACGAAATTCGCTGAACAAGCAGGCTAATTTGGCGTTTTCTAAGGTGAGACTGAAGCCATTGATAGCTTATTCTCAGCTGTTGCAGGTCCTTTTAACGAAATTTAACCGCACATATTTTGTAAAATAACAGCCCTGTCTGGAATTACCGGGAACTCATAGGCTAATGGTTAGTCCGAATAATATTGATCATACTCCATTTAGCCTATTCCTTGATCACACTAAACACGCACGAGCATGTCTGTTTCGCCATCATAAGCAATCCGCCAAGGTGGAAAAGCAGGCTTTTAAAGGGAATGGGATATGACATTTTGATTGGTTTATTGAATGTCACGCCCAAGACACACCTATAATTAATGAAGCGACTAGGTTCAGCCCAGTTGCGCCATGCGCCGTGCTTAGCGCCAAAAAAACACACCGTTAAAATAGCAAAAGTGGACTTGGACACGCCCTAAATGGACTTAGCGCCATGCGCTTAGACTAAGCGCCAAGATAGGGCCCAATGTGTCTTAAGTGGGTAAAAAATCACTCTAAACATGAAAAGCACCTAATTAAGAAACATTTACAGTTCATTAAAATTCTGGGATTGCAATTGTCGCGCCGAGGTTGGAAACCACTGACTTAGACGAATCAAAAAAACAAAACAAAAAAGTAGTTCTGTAGAGACCATGCATGAAAAGCATGATCTACCAATTATTTTAGAGTGCAGATAAAATTTTGAAGCAATGCTATTTACAAAGCCTACAATCAGCCTGGAGATTAACAGCTAATAGCAATAAGTACCACTCATTTGGAATAGGAACAACACGGTTGTTTTTCATTATTCAGTATTTCATAAGATAATTGGTGTAAGTCCGCCCTCTCCTGGTGTAAGTGTGGGATTTCTAACATTTTGTGAAGATAGAGAATCCTGTTAAAGTTTAGAAATGGTGCCACCTAGAGGCTAAAGTGTTTTGGGACTATGCACGTTCCACAAACCATGTGCACGTACGGTGATGTGGTGTGATAACTGTGTCATACCAAATTCAGGTTACATTTGTGTATCAAATTTCTTAATTCTTTACTTTCATATGAAGACCTGTTCTTTGTTCCTTGTCGTGACAATTTAATCATTCATAAACAATGGAAGAACCTGGGCTGGAAAGTTCTGTTCAGGATTTGCATTTTGGTTCTTGCTTTTCGTAGTCAATTTGCATTAGTGCTTTAGTTATGCATGTTATGCATGTACTCACTGGTCTCACTGGAATATTGTTATCCAGGTCTGACACTATTATTCAGATAAATAAGCCATTTGGTCTCTTACACGCTGCAAAAATCTAATCTTAACAAGCATTTTAATATTATGTTTAGACTTTAGAATCTTTTATCTTTTATTTCTGTTTGCTAAAAATAAGACAAACTATCTGCCAGTGGGGTGAGGTAGTTTTACTCATTTCAAGATTTACCAGTGGGGTAAGATAATTTCACTTGTCAAGCAAAAAGTAACTTAAAACAAGCTAATATTTTCCAAATAAGAGTTTAAGTCTCATTACAAGACAAAAACACTTTTTTTTCCAGTGCATCGTTGCTGCGGATAAGAGTATCTGCTAAATGAATGTAACGCAATGTCTGCATTTTATTTTCCAGTAGTATTTGTCTTTATTCCTGACTTTATTCCTCCCTGTCATCAACACAGCAAAAATCAGTAGCGCGGAAGAAATGTGCAGCCTGCAAGATAGTGGTCCACACCATCTGCATCGAGCAGCTGGAAAAGGTGAGTGAGCCGCCCTGCCGCATGAAGGCGCAAAATGAGATGGGGATCCACCCCTCATGAAAGCGCGACTTGCAGTTGCCATGTCAACCTGTTTCCCTGTTCTCCCCAGCTCTCCTGCGTGGACATGTTGACCCCAGTAAACAGTCTTCCCGATCCACCCAGCAGAGACCCTTCTTTTACAGTGAGACTGTCATGTCCCAACCGGACTGGCTCTGGGGCCCAATCACGGCCCCTGCTTCTGCGTTCTGATCGGACTGGAATAACGGGATTTCAATTCAGATGCTTTTGACTGTCTCAGATCGGGGATGGGCGACTCCAGGCCTCGTGGGCCGGTTGTGTATGCAGGTTTTTGCTGCCGCCAATTACCAATTATTTTATTAGCCCAATCATTTACATTATCTGATATTTTAGCTACATTCCGCGATATGAACAGAAGCTGATGAATGTTCCTGCGCCTGTAAGCATGTATTGTTGCATTTTATTGTGGTCTAATTTACGAGTGAATCGGTGTTGGTGTGTATGACTAATTAGCTGATTGGGCCAGGGTAACTGGCGGCAGCAAAAACCTGCATACACAGCGACCCACAAGGCCTGGAGTTGCCCATCCCTGTCTTGGATAAGCAGTGTTGACTTTCCGGGTTGGGGGTTCATTTTGCTCTAGGTCCTCTCCCTTGTTTGTCCGAGAACAATGCGATTAGGGCTCGGTTGATTTGAGGGTCCTCTCTATATTGCTGTCTAAATGGGTGCTTATACCGGTATATGAAGGGCATAGTGCCTAACAAAGTATCTCAATGTCAGCTACGAGTGATTGTGTCTCCTCCACCGCTTATTGTTCTCAGAAGAAACGGATTGGCCGATTAGTCGAGAAACTGTGGATTGTAATAACGCCAATTCATCATCTCGATATTTTGCTCTTTCATCTTGTTTCCTTAAGAACCAGCATGTTATTTATTTATTAAGAGGAGACACAACGTGGCTGGCATGGAGTTACATGCAAAACTAATTTTTTTTCTTCATTTCAAACATGCTGATGAACAAAGTCCAGATCCCAGGAACACCTTTCGTCTGTTAAGGAGCCTGGGTAGTGGACGGTCTTATCTCAGGATCACTTTTGTTCATCATCAGCTGGAATTCTGGGGCAAACTGTTTAGAGGGAGACTATCGGTCATCAAAACCTTCGAGGAGACTGTAACCTGTGGTTTAAAGAAATGCTCTGGTTGATCAGGGTGAAACCTCCAATCTCACTGGGAAAAGGGCCTTGGCTACGGTGGCTTTGGGTCTGCGGTCACTAATACTCTACTGATTAGGTTTACCAGCTTCAGTGACTTTTCTGTTAGAATTTCACATTTAGAATATAGTCCATTTTTATTCTCAACAGCACAAACGATTGTGTTACATATTTTCTTTCTTTCCTTCTCCCTGTAGATAAATTTTAGGTGTAAACCATCATTTAGGGAATCGGGATCGAGGAATGTACGGGAGGTAAATACCTTTACTCTATCTTTTTTTACAGGATTTTAAACCACAGATGTCATGTAATTTTTCTCCCAGCAGAGGGAGATATAAAGCTGTATGTTCATTGTTCCTTACTTCTCAAGCAATGGTCACTCACCAATTTATCAGCTGTGTTTAAGCCTACCCTTTCGGTCTGTATCAATAAATATTGTCATATAACATGCACATCAGCCGTAATAAGTATTAAAATTGATTTTCACCTTTCTAGAAAAGGTTGGTAAATGCCTATTGATGATTTCTAGGGAAGGTGTTTGGTTTGAACGACCATACAAGAGAAAATATACTTTCTGTTGTGATGCCTATAAATAGGTCTTTCCTTTTTTTTTTTACAGAACTGATACAGTACCTCTTGTAAAGGACTCTAATTAGGTCCCATGTGGACAGCTGTACACATGCTGTAGTTAGGAAATACATTGATAACAATGTTGAATATGTTTTTACTTTTGATTGGACTGGTATTTGTGCAACCGTTTTAACTGTAAATATTCCTGACTGCAGCATGTTCTGCATTGTATACTATTTGATGTTGTGTTGTTATTTGGCATACTTGAAAATCCAGGATGAAATAAAACAATCGACCGCAAACGTCTAATCAACAAGCTTGATTATAGGCTACTTCCCTTGAAAGTGTGTCACATTTTGCTGCTGAAAATGTTTTGGTGATTGGTGATTCGAGCATTTGAAGTACTTGAAGAGATACAGTATCAGCTAAGAAATGACTAGACCGGGGCTGCTGGATGGCTCGTTCGGTTTAGGCGCCATGCTGTGGTGCGTAGATAAGCCTCACGGCCTCGGATTGAATCCGGACCATGCCAGTTCTGACGGTAGCTCCAAAGGGCGATGCGCAATTGTATCCCCGTATGAAAGGTCTTCCTTCGACTCCGCCCTATGCAAGCTAAGCTGTAGTTTGCGCATGTACCGACAATTGACCATTCGAAATTGGAATGGGAATTGGACATTTCTGCCCATGTTGAACGTATCCTTAGCTTTGACTTACAATTAAATGCAAATGTTTCGTTTGTGCCTTCAGCAACACAATGTAACACAATAATTTATTTCTAAGTCCAGGTTGAGGACAAATGTGATTAAATTCAGACCTTCTACTGTAATGGATAACTAGTCACAAATGGAAATAGCATGTTTTATGACCTGCACAATGTACTTATATGAATTGCTGAGCATTTTTAATCAATTCCGCTTAGTCTAGATTAGAACCCAAAACTGCTCTTTCTGTTGATTTAACTGTTTAGTTATCTCTTGATTCACGTCTGCTTATCTCCCAGCAAGATCTTTAATCACTCAAAGATGCCGAGAATCATGCTGTAAAAAACTTTATTGAGTGCATCGGTGTGCAGCTTGTTTGTGGCGATTATTCCATCTGTAACTGCACTTTTGATGTTCTGACATTTAGATTTTTTTGTTGGAATTTACAATGAACAACCTTTACTGTAGCTCACCTGAATTATGGGTTTTCATATTTCATATTCCTTTTAGCTCAAACGCACTGTGGGTATTAGGCAGGTTTTTTTCATTTTTTTGATCACGAAATTACTTGCAGATTTTGACATTTAGCAGTCACATATTTGCTGAACTGCTGACCATTCCTAGGTTTATCTAACAGTCAAGGTTTGCTTCCTGAAACAGTAATGTTTTTAGCATAAGTCGCCTATTTTTCGCAGATTTCTTACCATGAATTAATCAGTCTAAAATTTAAACGTACAAACTTACATTTCCCTGCCTTTAACCCCCTATAACCTGTTTCACTCTTCTTTACCCTCTGTTGGCTTTTCTCTTCTTTACCTGCTCTGTTTCCTTTGTTTCCTTTCATTTCCATCTGAACCAAATCTTCTGAACCCTCCGAACCGTACGATCCCTCCGCCTCTCCCTCCCACCGTGCCTCGCTCTCATTAGCCAGCCTATGTCCGAAGAGTTGTAAAAAAGCCCCGGCCCCTTGTGAGGCTCATAGGGATGGCTAACCGCATGGCGGCCGCCTGCGTGCCCCAGACCAAGGTACCTCCTCCCGTGCGAAAGAAGCCAATGGTAGTCACTGCTGCAGCTATGGCTACAGATCTGCAGGCTCCAGGCTGCTTCTTCCTGGCCTGTGAATGAGCTCAAAACTAGCCCCTGTCAAAGGCCCCTCGTCACCAATGACAGCATCCCATTGACTCACTCATCCTGCTACTTTTTTTATTTAATTTATCACGTTCCTTTCTGTCACTTTGGCGTGCCTAATCCTCACCACCTCCTCATCAGGTTCGGTTTCAGCGTTAAGCATGGTGATTTTATAGATTTTAAATAAACACACAGGCTTTCTCAAACAAAGTGATGAAATATCGGCAGTCTGGAGGTTATGATTTATGTCCCTCAGAATAGCTTTAAACAGTGGTGAACTCATGTACATATTTGTCTGTCCAAGTGCAGAATAAGGATTAGGATTAAATATGGGGGAAGGGTGTCCTAGAAATAATCTCATTGGGTAATTTATTTTAGCTAAACCTCAGATGAAATCCCATGTAGAGCGTGGGTTGCCACCCAAATGGCTTTGTCCCTCAGGCTTCAGACGTGAAATTAAAAAACAACATGGCAGTCCGGGGGTTGACCCCTCTGAACGTTCTCTTTTCAGCCCACCATCGTCCGGCACCACTGGGTCCACCGGAGACGGCAGGACGGGAAGTGCAGACAGTGTGGGAAGGTGAGGGCGGGTCGCTCGGACAGTTTTATATAATTATACGCTGTGAAACAGTCTGCCAGAACCACACTGTTATGACCTGTCACTCCTCTGATGACTGCTGGTGAATGTACCGTCCTGGCTGGAGGTTTTATTTAGAGGAACTGTTGCTAACGGACGTTCTCTTCTTGTATATTTACAGGGTTTCCAGCAGAAGTTTACATTTCACAGTAAAGAAATCGTGGCCATCAGTTGCTCCTGGTGTAAACAGGCAGTAAGTAGGGGTCTCACCTTTCAGTTGCCCTGGATGGTGCTACTGTATATAAACATGTAAGCCCCCCACTAAACCAATGACAGAAATTAGCTGAGTAGGGCGAAGGGGTCTGTGTCTTTGTCCTTTCTGGTGCTGCTGGAAAGAGGTTGGTGTTATTCAAGGATTTATTATTTATTGTCAACTATATGGGACTGCTATTTGGAGAGACTAGGGGCTCTATTTTAATAAACCAAACGCAATGGTGAACGCAAGAGTAATCGCTTGGCGGTATCGCTCTGAGAGCGTGTCGGCGAGAAATTTGGTAATTTCATGACGGCAATCTTGGCGCACCTTATGGCGGTATTGCTAAAAGGCTGGGTTTAAACGTCCAAGGTGTGTCTCTATGGTAGCCAATCAAATTGTTGTTCTCATGCTTAAAAAAAAAAGCCAGTTGGAACGCAATCGCTCCATGCAATTTCATAATGAGCAACCCAAACGCACTGGACCGTCAACGACAAGAGCGATTTTCCGCACAGGAATCAGACATACTTGCAACAGAAGTACAGGCCAGGACTGTAGTAATTTATGGATCACAATCCACACCACCTCGTCTCCCAGAAGTTCGGAAGGCACGGGAGGAGGTGGCGAATGCATTAATTAGCCTACATTAGGTGATGTAGGCATAATTATGATTCAAATGGTAGGCTTATGATTCAACTGTGTCAATGTGTAATTTATATATTATAGGCTATTGGCCTACATGATCGCAAGTTTCTTGTAAGCTGTCCTGTTTTATTCTAGTAGTTTAAATAAAAATTAATTAATTAATAATAATTATAGGCTATTTGTTCATTAAATGGAAGTGTAATGTTGGCATCACCTATAGACACTACATAGAACTACATGACGAATAAGTTGCCAAATTGCCAGTCTATTGCGTTCCCGCTAAGAGGTGGTTCCAGCTGATCATAACGCAATGGGTTTTCGTTGGTTCAAATTGTCACTGAGCCGAAAGTATTTTAGAACACGCCCCAGACAGCGCCACCCATCCCACTGCAGCGCAAGCGAAAGGATGTTATGTTGAGAATTTGTTGATCCTAGCGGTATTGCTGAGAAACGCCATAGCGCCAGTTTTAAGACGTTGATGCTGTCAACAAGCTTGCGTTTGACTATACCGTCCCCTTGCGCTGGTTTGAAAATAGAGCCCCATATCAGCTAACAAGTAAACCAAATTACAAAGACAGTAGTAACACTCTGCCTTTCCGCTTATTTCTTGTATGGGCCGACCCAGACTGTCCAAGACAGTGCCTGTATGTTAAACTTATTTTCAGCCATTGCTGACTCTGTTCCAATTTATCTGACTCCAATTTAATTATGAATATCCAATTGCTATGTAGAATTTACACTTGATTTGCTAAAGGAATCCCGTACTTTTGAAACTGTTCTCTGAACTGGATACGCCGGTTCCACCGCGTGTTACATACGGCTGTTATGTACACGTCTCACAAGCTGGCTAAATATCTGCGTTTATCTCAGAGGTTGCGGAAGAGGCCACTTCGTTAGCTATATCCTATCTAACAAGGCTCAGGGACCCACAAAGGCAATATTGGTGATCCCTGTTCTCAACATGTATAAATGCCATGCGGAGATGATTTAATTTAAGACATAGTTCTACGGGTGCAATACTCCGTGATACATTAAGCTTAAATATACAACTTCCCTAGGCCAGCTGAGGGGGCAACTCAAACTGAGGAAATGAATCAACTCATTACCTGTTGACAGAGGTAGTACTTCAATTTTCAGAGAAACCACACAAATCAAGTTTAACAATTTTATTTACCAGGTAGGTTATTTACTTAAAACAGCCAATTACAGTTCCAATTAAACATAAAATCGCTACACACAAGGTGGGAGTCTGGTTGTAGATTCTCTCAGATACCTTAATTTCTCTTCCTTTAAAAGCCCAAACCCCTGTTTGATCCTAGCACAAAAGTGCCATAAAAAGTAATTAAAGAGTTGGAGCCCTCTTTCCCACACCCCCTCCTCAGAGGGGGAGGACAGATGGCTTCACTGGAGGGGGCTGGTCTCCAAACTGATAGTTTTTTCCTAGGTTCTTTAGATTTTCATTAAGCCCTAGGTCTACTGCTGTGGAAACTAGATCATTGCATCAGTCACACCAAGACAATCAAAATGATACTAAACATGAGTATATTCCAAACTTGAATTGTCATGAAACATCCTATATCTGTAAGGTGGTCGGGTTCGGAGGACCAGACGCAACAGAAGGAATCTAAAAGTTACTCCCGTAGGAATTAACCACTAAGACGGAAAGACTCCGCGAAACAAAAAGAAAGGAATACCTCTTGCTCTAGATCCGAGAGCACGGACCGAGGTATAGATAACAGAAAAGGCAAAAGAATAGGGAGAAATAAACTCTTAGGTTCGAGAATAAATAGAAAAAAAAGGAAATGACGCCTCTCTCTCTCTGGATACAAGAGAGAAGAAAATAGAGAGAAAAACAAAAAGACCTCTCGCTTTCAATAACGAAAGCTGGGATAAGAGAGGTAAGAGAGGTACACCTCAAAAGGAGGGAAACAAAGGCAGAACTAGCAAAAGGCAACAGGAAGGAAAGGAGATCCTAAGATCTAAACCTAACTAAATCGCTAAAGGGACTTCCTGCTTTGCTTATTTGAAACAACCAGAAAAGCAGTATCCCAAGTCCTATACCTAACCGGCTACATGAAGTCGCAAGACAACAACTAAGCACCTGGAAACGGAAACACAGAGCTTATATAACCGGCAGGTAAACCAGGACAGGTGCGGGAAATTAGGAAAGAAAGAACAAAAACCCGGAACGGAAGACGGAAAAACAAGGCAAGAGCGCCCCCACGCCGCCCAGAGGAAGGACGACCGCAGAAACAAAAGGGAGCTGAAAACCCATGGGAATATCACATATACAGTACTGTGCAAAAGTCTTAGGCACATGTAAAGAAAATCCTTAAGGCGAAAATCCTTTCAAAAATAATTAAATTAAAAGTTTCTAAATATCAAACAATTCACTACAAAGAACAGCAAACAATAAAAAACAGAATCAAATCAATATTTGGTGTCACCACCCTTTCCCTTTAAAACAGCATCAACTCTCTTCGGTACACTGTTGTTCAGTCTTATAAGAAAATCAGATGGTAGCCTTTTGGAGAACTTGCCACTGTTCTTCTGCAGAATTTGGCTGTCTCGCTTGCTTCTGTCTGTCCAGGTAATCCCAGACAGCCTCGGTGATGTTGAGAACAGGCCTCTGTAGAGACCATACCATCTGTTGCAGAACTCCTTGTTCTTCTTTTCTCTGACGAAAGTTCAATTAAGTTTTTGGAAAATCAATGTTTGGAAATCTACAATTTGCTCTTTTCTACTGACACACTAATGCAGAAGACAAAAAATAAACATCTAAGAAAAAATCTACATAAAAAATCTAGGGTGCCTAAGACATTTGCACAGTACTGTACATGAAAGGGAGATTTTAGGAGGGGTCAGAGGAAGGGGTCAGGATGTGGGCTGAATTATCTTTTATGGCCCCCGCAAGGATTCTTAGGCCATCTGGTGAATTGTTTTATTGCACCCTCAAGGAAGTCGCCACCAGCTCAGTGACCCAGGGTTTATGACTGACAATACAAAGAATCAATCATTTTCAGTCTTACAAACATAAAACTATTTTTATTATTGTAGCTGTGTGTGTGTGTGTGTGTGTACACATATATAAGATATTGTCTGCATACCTGACTGGTGTGTGTTTCCTCCCTACAGTATCACAACAAGGTGACGTGCTTCATGCTGCAGCAGATTGAAGAGCCTTGCTCTCTTGGGGCGCACGCGGCTGTCATAGTGCCCCCCACCTGGATCATGCGTGTCCGCAGACCTCAGGTGAGCACTTTCCCGGGCTCAAAATCTCAGCCACAGACCTTACCTGCCCAATCACAGAGCTCACATACCCAGGAACAGACCTTAGCTGCCCAATCAGTGCTCAGAAAACCCAGCGACAAACCTTACCTGCCCAATCACACTGCTCAGATACCTAGCCACTGACACTGCCTGCCCTATCACAGATATCAGGTGATCAATCGCAGAGCTTAGATACCGCGCCACAGATACTATGTCATAGACCACAGGTACACAGTCACAGAAGCACCTGGTGACACCTGCAGCTTGATGTTAATTCTTAGACGGCACATCTTCATTGCCAACCCATGATACTCTTTGCAGATCCCAGGCAAAGAGCAACAGTCACAGCAACAGTACCTTTTTAAGATTAGAGAGCCCTGTGTTTCTCTATCATGTTTGCATGTTGGTGAGACGAGTTGCTTTCATATGGACCACTGAGAGTGCCTTTGCATTTAACTTGCTAAATATAGTGCTTTTCAGTGCCTTTTGAGGATATGAAACTACTAAACTGCTGCTTTTATGAAATTGCAACCACCTTTGATATCCCTTCTGAAGAAAGACCTATGCAAATGAAACTAATTGTTCTACAAATCGGTAATTCTTAGACGCTTTGGATAAAAGTGTATGCCAAATAAATGTAATGTAAAATAAAGATGCAGTTTAATCCTCTATTACTACATAGCACCAAAAGTGGCACTGTGTTGAGTCATATTGTAGACAGTGAAAAACATTGTTCTCGTTGTTTCCCTAGACTTCACTAAAGTCAAGTAAAAAGAAGAAACGGACCTCATTCAAGCGAAAATCCAGCAAAAAAGGAGCTGAGGTAAGATGGATGTCAGATATGTATATGGTAATATCATATTTTCCATGCAGCGCAGTCATGTTTTGCATTTGGGTGAAGGCTTTATTCTGCATGACTTGGCACATCGCTTTATCTGGATGCTAAAGAAGGACATCTTGTGGCCTTTTCCAGTGACAGATCTGATGGCCGTAAATAACCTTAAAGCCAGGGTTATTAGATCAGAGAATTAGATCAGCAGTGGTATGAAAACAATTCCACCAGTGAATCTGAATAGCCTGACCCCCGTTATGTCCGGCTATACTGCTTCATTCTGGCAGAAACTTTGTTTCAAGAGATGATTCTCCATTAGAATTCCGAGCTGGCCATACTGGCCAGGAAGCCATCCGCATAATTATATCGGGGAGATTAATAGCGCTGTAAATGGGCTTATTGAATGAGAGCTGCACTGCTTGGCCACGGATATCAGCTGAGAGCAAGGATTGCAGAAATCCGCTAATCTTCACGTAGTACTGATGCAGCAGTCTAATCGTCTATGTCTAATATCAGGCCATTTGAATGATGTAAAAAAAAAAAAAGAAATCTGTTGAACTGGCGCTATTGAATAAAGCGGCCTGAACTACCATGGAGGACAGCGGGCTTGCGAAAATGAAAAATGGGATGAGACAGGGTGCGGGGTGCGATAGAGACACAAACACTCCGTGAGACCAGAAGGCAGAGGCACGAAGCGTCGCACGCTGTGCTTTCTCCTGAGGTTTTCGCGCGTCCCGCGGTGCTGTCACTCGCAGTTGTGCGGCTGTGTGAAAGGAAGCATAATGCAGGCGGGCAACTCCACTTCAGACACGCACACACGCGCACGCGCGCGCACACATATGACATATGCACGCCCTTGCGTGTGCTCTCGCTCTAACGCTCGTGCTCACGGATGCACGCGCACACTTGTATGCGCTCTGTAGAATGCCCAGACAAGGCTTCATGTCTCTGTCTGCCGGTTCCTTTTCTACGGCACTCTGGGATTTGCAGTGCTTGGGCGAAGCAGAAAGCCAACTGGGGGGTGAATTGCCAACTCAGACAGCCAGACTGAAGAGTATCCCCAGCTGCCCGAGTGTGACTGACATAAAGTGGCTCGGTGCGGTGAAAAGAATACAAAAGTGGATCTTAAGACGCAGGAAGCCTTTTGACAGTTTCCATCTGCCAAATAACAGAACCCAGGCGTGTCAGTAATTGACACAAGTCCTCTTGCTTGTAGAGAGATAATGGCTGCGTCTCCTCGCAGCAGGTGTGTGACAAGCACCACATTCCTGCGATTCCAAAAAAAAAAAACACACAACACACCACTCTAATGTTCAGTGTAAGGTGCCGAGAGTGGGCCGTATCATTTAGAATTGCAGGGAATTGAGGCTACACGTGCTTTTATGTATTAATATAACAGCAGAGTTTTATATGGTTTCTGTCGAGCACAAAGGCTATCATGTTTCCTGTGCATCATACGTCACATCTCTGTAGAGGAATATGATTGAGACCCAGCCAACAAGGCTTTGTTTTTCCCCATTTCAGGAGATCCGGTGGAAGCCGTTCATCGTGAAGCCTGTGCCTTCCCAGCTCATGAAGCCCCTGCTGGTGTTTGTCAACCCAAAGAGTGGGGGAAATCAGGTGACCCACCCACCCCACTGCCTGTCATCAACATGCCACATCCCACCCAATGCACCAGAAAGCTTGCCCCACTTACAGTTTGTATCAGATGGACTTAAACATTTAAATAATGACCTCAGTCTGTCCATTTGCGGTCAATTTAGGTGACGTTGCCAGTCCTGGCCCAAGGCAGCTTTGCCATTAAAGTGCTCATTTGAGTGCTCCGGGATGTACAGCACCACACAGCTGAATTTATCACGGGTCTTGCCTCAGCCCATACTCTAACGGTAATGTTTTACTCCCTGTGTCCCGTCTCTCATTCAAGGGAGCAAAGGTCATCCAGTCCTTCATGTGGTACCTGAACCCCAGACAAGTCTTTGACCTGAGCCAGGGAGGCCCCAAAGAAGGGTGAGGTTCAAACACGCGGTGCCTCCGTCTGTCTTAACGCTCGCCCGCGTTTCCGTCAGTGTGAACCTGGCCGAGGTCCAACCACCAACAAGGGGCCTCACTGGTGTCTTTGTCGTGTGCGCACCGCAAATCCCCCAGAAGTTCTAGGGCGTGTGAGAAAGGAGAACGACATGTGCGCTCATATATCGCTTTCATTAAGCCTTTCACATGGCGTGCAGCGCTGATTCTTACATTAATGGACCTTGATACATGGCGACCGATGATCGGATTACCATAAATTAATTTCGGAGAATTCATTATCACGGTTAAGATCCACAGAGCTGCCCTGCGTCATATGACTGCCACCAATGATGTGACAGTGCGTTTAAGCATGCTTGGAGAGACACCATTGATGATATGGCGAGCGCTATACTAATACTGATAAATTCAGTGGCCTGTAGGTACTGTACTCATCTTCTCTGTCATTTTGTATGCCTGCACCTAATTAGATTTTGTGTTTCATTACACTGCGGTAATGAAGGAAACAGGAGAATTATGGAGCGAAAAATCAGTGTTCCATTAGCTTTTATCGTAGACATGCTCCTCAGTGATTTTATTAGATCTGCACAACGATGTTATGAAGGGAATACTTCACAGAATAATAGCTTTGGAAATCGCCTCAGGAGTTTTTTTTAGCATGCATTTGTAATGAGTTTAAACCTACATAATGTGATACAGTACGTGCAAAATGACAATCCATTCTTGAGATAATTTTTTTTCTGCTTTGTTTTCAAGGTTAGAAATGTACCGCAAAGTGCACAACTTGCGGATTCTGGCATGTGGAGGCGATGGCACGGTGAGTATTCGCTCAGTATTCAGTGAGTTCCATGGACTTGACTAATACTATTGGCTTGTTCGACACCGCTCGATGGTCCGGTGCTTTAAGGATGAATCAGAATGCTGCCAATTTGCCGTTTGCTGTTAAATTTGAACTCCGAGTTAAAGCAAGTCTTTCCTTTTCTGGTCTCTCAAGCCTATTTCCTTTTATTTCAAGCTGAAGCAAACACACATGCAATACCTTCCTCGCATTGAATCAACCTATTAACATAAAAGTAACTAATTAATCATCGTTAGTCAAATTCAGTCCCGTAGTTAATTTATCGTGCCAGCAACTGGAACGACATTTCGGCATGAAGCCTCTGGTAACACCAAACATAAACCGACTTTTGCCATTTCTATTGCGGTTAGTTTGCTGAAAGTTTCAATGTAGCCGGGTTCCACGTGACAGGGATCCCAGAAATCCAAACTGAGCCCCTGAGAGGGTGTTGTCTCGCACCTTTGCAAATGGCGTACATGGTGCAAGTAGAGGTGCTGATAACTGTCGGCCCTTAGACCGGTGATTCTCTCCTTCCACTCAATATTCGCCGCCAAAACTCAGTTGGCTTTGTCAGTATCGGAAGGCTTCGGGGTACATCCATCAGCCTTGTTTGCACTTCCTGATAGACTCGCCAACCAGCGCCGCTGTGCTGCCAGTCTCGCACACTGGCTATGGCACGGCAGATGGCACTGCCTGAGGGAGCTGGGCAAGGGTGCTTTGTTCTGCAGCATAGTGCCGCGTGGACAGCAATCAGCCTTTTTACCTGTCGGGGGCAGGCCTTTCAAAGCACTTCCCCATAAGGTTCAGTACCATCTGATGAGCCTTGATCCTGTCCAGCTTTCCTTTTGTGTCATTAGACAACACCTGCGGTGGCCCTTTTGATGTCGCCAGTAATGATTGATGTCCCATGTCTGATGCTGTCTGGGATTGTTCCCGTAAGTGAGGAAAACTAGGTGCACCCAAAAATGAATAGCCCAGAATAGCTTTTATCGGCTAGCTGTTGGTACAGTCAGTATGTAAGGCAGCGCATTACATAATCGGTTAACCTTTTACCTTCTCCTTGGTTACGCCTGTCTGCACGGTTTTGTTGAATCCTGCTTTTTCTCCAAGCAGACATTTGCAAGAGAGGTTCCCGTGGCTGGCTTATTTTTAGCATGACCATTTCTGACCCTGTCGTCCCGCGTTAACGGCCGCCAATCCCGTGCGTGCATTCGACGCGATGCGCCATTAGCAGCGCCCGGCCGGGAGAAGAAAAAAAAACAAACAAAGGATCTGAAATAATCCCCACAGGAAGCGGAGCGGTTAGGTTTTCAGCGGGGGAGCTTATTCACCCGAGAGAACGGATAGCGGCTCTTCTGGGACAAGAGTGTTGCATCATTCCTTGTAAATTGTCCCTGTCCCGTAATGTGCACGGCGGAATGAAGAGGTCTCACCTGCGATGAAGGGATCGACCTGGAGTAATGGATGTACTCTGGCAAATGCGATTCCCGTGGTGTGATTACTCTGCGTCAGACTTGCTTGCAGGCAAAGTGTAATCCGGGGGAAGCGGGGCTAGGCGTGGCTGCCTGCAGTCCCTGAGGAGGACGATATCTCAAGCACCCAGCATGCATTACCCCATTTCTTCCTTTGTGCTCTTCCTTTATGAATACCCACCTTTTCAGTATCAAGTACACTGCAAAGCATTTTTTTTTTTTGTAAAGGGAGGTTGGATGGCACTATGGAAGTTTATTAATTCTTCGTCTTAATTGTTAATTGTTTCTTAATTGTGTGTTTAATCATGATATTTCAGTATACAGTAGTTGTGTCACTACTTCACCGAGGGGCCGTATTTTACATTAAAGGTGGGGTCTCTCTCTCTCCTTTAGTAAGCATTTGAACAGGATGGGACATGCAGGGCAAATTGAACGTGGGATCTTTCTCCTAAAATAACTGTATAAAATAGTGAAGAGTGAAGTGTGGTGGATTTAAGGCGGTGTCCATTCTCCTCTGCAGGTGGGCTGGATCCTTTCCACCCTGGACCAGCTAGGGCTGAACCCGCAGCCCGCTGTGGCCGTCCTGCCACTGGGAACCGGGAATGACCTGGCCAGAACCCTCAATTGGGGCGGGGTGAGCGACTTGGGTCACAAAACTGTATAAAAGCGCCGATGAACGTAGCTTATTTAAATGATATTCTGATGACGATATTGTGTAGTCGATATTCAGGCTGTTGTCCTGGTATGTTTTTTGAGGTCTATACATGTGTGCAGTAGCCTATCACGCGAGGCCGGTAATCAGGAACTCTTTCCCCAGGGATATACGGACGAGCCTGTGTCCAAAATCCTCTCTCACGTCGAGGACGGGAACGTCGTCCAGTTGGACAGGTGGAACCTTATCGTGGAGCCTAACCTGGAGGCCAGCCAGGAAGAGAAAGATGAGCAGCTGACGGACAAGGTGATAGGTGCAGCGTTTACCTGCAGGAACCCGTTCACATGCATTAAACTGCACACCACGAACAACATCAAGCAAGCAAAAAACACTCTAGCAGTTAGCTACATGATGGTTGGTCAAATTTCATGCTTGACAGTTAAAATGCTGCACCAGCATTGCAGCGTTCAAGCATAGCTATAGTGTGCGTGTCATCGCGCTAATGACAGCATAATGCAAACAATGTTGAATCTAAACCGGTGTGAAATGCATGGCATGGAATTTTCCAGTACATTTAAGATCACATTACAAGAAACCAACATTGTTACTCACACTCAAATAAATAGATGATAACTTCAAAGAACCAAGATGAGAGATTGTTTTTCTTAATCACGAATGACAGAAGAGTAATTACTTTAAGAAATGTGAAAAACTTTTCAGTTATGTAGAGATTCTTAAGTGGTTGTATGAACCAAATCATCTTGTGAATTTAATTTTATGATTGTTAGCTTTTTTTTGAGAATCAGTAACTGGAAGGACAACTTGAAATAGTTATTCACCGCTATCATTTCATTTACATATGCATTTAATTTGGAAAAATGAAACAAGCATTTTAAAATGAAAGATTTTCCCAGACACAAATCATTTAGCCTTGTATAAATTATGCAGCTATTAGTATTTGTTTTTCTTTTGACATATTTTACCCATTAAAGCTGTCATGCCAGAGGATGTCTGTACCAAAAAATGGTATAAGACAGAGCCCCTCGAAGGTCCCTCGAAAGAAACATAACTAGTGTATTTTTATTTTATTTTACTTTGTTTTATTTTTTCTGATTGTGGATTTCTCCATTTTAATATGTCTTTTATCGTCAGTTCTGTTTTCTTGTGTAACATGTACTGGAGGATATATTTACAGAAAAAATAAGACAAAAAGGAAAAAAAGATCTGCTTTATTTTAATATCAGTTTTTTTAAAAAGGCAAAACAAGTTAACAGTAATTTATCATAAACTGATATAATTTATAATCTATAATAAGATATTGTTAAGAAGTTAAGAAGCATTACTATTAAGAAGCTTTATTGCTTTGAGTAAAAATGCAATTATAAAGTAAGCTTCGTGAGCCAAATTAGACTTATAATTTGCATATCCCTACATGAAGATTGTGCTATTTAGTATACTAAGTGATCACAAAGTTTGTTTTTTTTTGTTTGTTTTTTTTTTATATCGTGGTGGTTATTACTTTTGAATTAGCTGGCAAATCATTGGGAAAATGCACAGCCCTGTAGCCTACTTCATTTTAGATTTTTTCCCCCTGCCACATCATTTGCTGCCACTGGTAAATATCTCTTTCGGAGTGTGGCAGTAGTTTTAGCAGGTGGTGAGCAAGCTTGCTGACAACCACTGACAGATAGGCTTTCCTTCCCTTGTGAGAGGCCAGAACTTGCAAAGTTTAAGACATTTTAATCAACGTTATAATTGTGCTCTTCATTCTCCACACTCTAATTCCGAAAATATTCATGGAAATTAAACGATCTTAAAGCTCAGCTTTTGTTAGATTATTTTTATTGCAGGTTATGCTTTTTTCATTAAGTGTACTTTTCCGTTTAATCTCCCTAACATGATGTGACGAATGAAGCTGTGTCTTCACCTGCAAATGGATTATTCAGATCATTGGTACACTTGTTAATCAAGGAAAATTATTGAAAAAAGATTAGAACCAATAATCAGTTTAAAGGGAAGTTTTCTCCTCAATTTTCAGCTCAGGAGCCGCCACTGCTGTACTGACTCCATACTTATTCTTACCATGCCTTTTACAGTAATTAAAATGTATCATGCAATGTATTTTTTATCTGATTTTGTGGTATGGATGAGCAATGGGAAGCCCTCCCATTTTTTCTTTTCTGCATGTAGTCCAAACCGTAGCCCCAAAATGGCAGAAAATTGCTCAATTTTTGTGTCTAGTGATAAACCTCATCAGCAACAGAGGTGGAAATCCAGGGGACATAAAATAAAAGTCCTTCCATATGTTTCTTCCACCCACTCAGCCAGCTGATTTCACTAATTAGTTCTACCTTCTCACTGAAGAATTATGTTAATGAGAAAATCCAGGTGATTGGAGCAAAATACTGGGGAGGACTTTTATGTCCCCTGGATTTCCACCCCTGATCAGCACCTACAAGAGAAGTCAGAAGATGGGTCTGTATGTAGATAGGCCGTCACTAGGAGACAGTTGCGGTGGCCATAGAACATAAACTAGATGTGTCGTTGCAGTCTGGTGGCTGAAAGCTCGGCTGCCCCCTCAGGCCTTCACCCCTAAAACCTAGACCTCCTCCCTCTCTGCCCCAGTGATAAAATGGCAGAGGTATCTGAGGGCATGGGGGAAAGTCTCCAGGCTGATTCAGTGGGACAGCGCGAATGATGGTGGCCATGATAGCTGGTGACATGTAATTGACTCTGACCTGACCTGCAATTAATAACGTGGCGTCTCTGATTGGATCAGACCACTCTGTGGACAACCGGAGAAGAGTTTAGATTGAGGATTATGCGCTGCCAAACAGCTTCAGTTAATATCAGTATGAAATGTAGCGGAAACTGCCAAGCCAATTATGCCCGACGCACTCTTTTGAGTGTGGGGCTGGGTGTTGTGTGTTGACTCTACAAAGATATTGTGAGTTTAATCAGACAAAGCACTTATTTAAAATAGCCTGGTAACACTTTATTTCATAGGAGCTACATAAAGTCGTCACAAAAGAATTGCATAAACATAAACCGAGGTTAATCAACATGGATCCATGTAAAACATGAGTGATGTAGATTAGGACACCCTTAGTTGTATTTTCTTTGTGGCCTGTCATACAGTATGTGTTTATGAATGTTCATGTAGTGTGTCTGAATGTATTATGTACACGTGTTTGAACCCTTAACTCAAAACCATCATGTCTGATATGCTGATGTGATGAACAGCACATTCCCTTTCAGGGACATTAGAAAATCCAAATCCCCTCATGTGGATTGCTGTACTTTCTTCCACTTGCTTTTTCAAGGCAGACTGGCCGTGCACCGTGTGCATCCGGCTCTTCTTTGACTCCACGGCCTGTGTCTGCTTTATCCAACAGCTTCCACTTGATGTCTTCAACAACTACTTCAGCCTTGGCTTCGACGCCCATGTAACACTGGAGTTTCATGAGTCCAGAGGTATCTACTCAACATTTATGTGCTTTTGGTTTTGTGCTTCTGTCACCAGTGATTTATATCTCTGATTTTCCCATGGGTTTATGGAGAAGTTTCACTGTTTCTACACAGCACAAATGTTGTCCTCACTGGTCCTCAAAAGTCTGCCTATTTACAGTTTGCAAAGGCTGCAGAGACTGTCTGATTGGTTTTCAATGTAACAGTCTCTTACTGAGCAGACAGACTCTTTGATTTTTAAGGTGAAAATATCAAGGAAGAGGTCACAAATGCTCCTGATAAATTATTCAGTGAGATATTTCTTCACACTTAATCGTTTATGTGTGCTGTGATTTTTTCCAGTTCAGTTCAATGCTTGTGAACATAGCTATCCTACTTACCATCGTCCATTTATAATTAGTTGGATGTTTATTTTCTATAGTTAGTCAAGACAGAAATTCATATTCCACCCATACTTCCATCCACCCACCTCCCAAGAACTACTGTACCTCATATGAATTACTTCCAGTCTGGTAGCTAATTATTCATATTGCAGCTTGTGATAGGATATTAATCTAGTCTCATTGATACTTCTAACACACTACATACCATTTTCCTATTGTATCACATAACAACATTAGAAATTAGTGCTATTTTATTGCCTAAATGTTTTTTTACTGTCTAAATCAAACTTAGAATAATCAAAATCAACACAGCTACCAAAATTCGCTACCATCTGACAGCTTATTATCCAAAAGTTGGCCTTAATTAGAATGTCGGCTGTTTAAATTCACTGACATTAACAGAAAGAAAACAGTTGCCTTTGCAAAAGTCTAGTTAAAAATCATTTTCAATTGTTTTGTGTAAAGCTGAAGCAAGGAATGGCTGGGTCTGTTCCAATTTATAATGTATTCTGTTTCTAGGGGAATATCGTATTTGATGTGCTCAATTTGCTCCAGGCCTGTCTCATCTCTGTGTCTGAGACGGATTTCTGTTTGCGCGCATGTGACAGCTTTATTGAAACGTGTACCGGAGTCTGAAATGTCGTCTATCTCCGCTCTCTGTCTCCTCAGAGGCCAACCCAGAGAAATTCAACAGCCGATTCAGAAACAAGATGTTCTATGCTGGAGTGAGTACCACCGTCGCCGCTGTCACCGCCATCAGAGCCATTACCTGCAGCTGACATAGCTGTATATTTCACCGCCTGTCTGACTCAGTTTTTTCCCTCTTTTCCTCTTTCTTTTCCTTCCTTCCTCTCTCTCTCTCTCTCTCTCTCTCTCTCTCTCTCTCTCTCTCCCTCCCTCCCTCCCTCCCTCCCTCCAGACGGCCTTCTCTGACTTTCTCATGGGCAGTTCCAAAGACCTGGCAAAACACATCAAGGTTGTGGTGAGTAGATCCCACTTCTGACCCTTTGGTAAGAGCGAGATGAAGTGTGGGATGGTTTAGCGACCTACTGTTGTAGATGAAGCGGCATTAGCTTGTGGATTCATTTGTTCCTTATTTATTATGTGTATCTGCATCCTACTTGAAGAGTGCATTGTTATTATCATTATTACCGGAATTGTCTACACGTTAGGTAAGCCTACACGTTAAAAGGAGGCTTTTCCACTATATTTCCCTCAAAGCTTTCACATTTCAGTATGGGAGTTTAAAGTTTTCCGTAATTTGTCAGTGCCTACGTAGACCATGCTGTTGCCTGGCATGACTAATGGTTCGCATCCCTTCACCTGGGAGCAGCTTGTTAAAGAGACCAGGCACCAACCACGGGTGCCTAATTGACACGGCAAACCTTCACAAGATACATCTGAAGAGATGTGAATGTGGCCTCGTCCGAAAGGTGTTTGTGAGTAATGCTCCCCCGTCTGTGTTCATCCTCTGTCATTAGTGCGATGGCACAGACCTCACCTCCAAGGTTCAGGACTTGAAGCTGCAGTGTCTTGTGTTCCTCAACATTCCCAGGTAAGCCTTGCTTAAACACACTAGTTTTGTAAAGTATTTTTTAGGGCAGTGAGAGGGAGGGAGAGACAAATACCCATCGAGACGCCTCCACTTAAACACACTTCTGACTTCTGATTCCTGCTTTGTCTGTTCAGCTGTGGGCAGTGAGTTAAGACACTAGGCTTGTGACTGAAAGGTTGTAGAGCATAATTAATGAATTATTATAAAGAAGGCCGCCGCGGTGGCATAGCCTTAAAAGTTGTGCTCCGAGGATGCAGGGTTCGCGCCCCCGGTCCTGCCAGATCCGAGCATGGCCCGTGCCTTGAGGGAGAGGCGATTGGCGGCCGCTCCCTGGGTGGAGAGAGGGACTTGGCGAGAATTGTCGCGCACATAACGGCCCTGGGTGACTTGGAATCACGGTCAGGAGCACGAGGAGTCGCGCCCTGAAGAGGACGTGGTGCCCTCCTTCCTACTACCGGCTGGCAGCGTTGTGTAGCGGCGAAAAAAATAAATTATTATAAAGAGCGCATTCTCTTGAGATGGCACCAAGAACGCAGGACGAAGTTGCACAAACAAATGTTGCACTTCTTTAGTGAAAGTTCACAACTTGGCATCATTTTGACATCAACACTGGTTTTTGGAATTGTGTTTTTATAGTTTGTATAGAGTATGCTTTGTCTATGTGAATAACACAGCTTTTCATGTTGAAAACATTTGTGTTGATATTATACAGTGGCATAATTTTACCTATTATATTGAAATTGATTAATGAGGTGGTTTATGGTTAATGAAGTGAGCATTTACATGCTGTTTGGGTTTTCTGTTTGTATACTGAATACTGGTTTGCTTCATATTCCCTGAGTGGGCAAGCCAGGTTACACTGGATTCCAAAACAAAATTGCAAACCAAATTAGCCCAATCGACATGTTTACTTGTACACCGGGCCTGTTATATCAGTGTTTCTGTCTCCTGTCATTGACAGCTAATTTGTATCTACTGTGCAGACTAAACCAAGGCACAACTGAATGTTGCCCCAGATTCATGAGCTGAGACAGACGCCAGCCTGTTGTGACATTGTGGTGTCAAGCGAATACATATCGATCCAGATCCCTGGCCTGACAGGAGTCACATTTCCCCGCGGCAGTAGTATTGATGACGTTCGCCCTTGTTTCTGTGTCTCATAGGTACTGTGCCGGAACCATGCCCTGGGGTAACCCTGGCGAGCACCACGACTTTGAGCCACAGCGACACGACGATGGCTGCATCGAGGTCATCGGGTTCACTATGACGTCACTGGTAGAGCCACGCCACCTTTCCTTACAACTGTTACTGTATGACCTGGATTCAGTGTACATTACACCTCACTTTGACTCACAGTGAACTTGAAGAAATGATGTGTGTGTTTGAAACGAGTAACACTCGCATTTACAGTTGAATGTCACTGAATGGGAGCAGCAGTCTTCAGACAGGTTGTTTCTGACTACCCAGCTAAAATCTGTTAATGATTAATAATCTGCGTTCATTACAGTGTGTCAAGAAGTGTATAAAACACATATTTGTATTGTATATATAAACACAGTTATAGAGGGAGAGGTGTATTTTTATCAATGGTAAATCTGACTTTCCTTTTAGTGCCTATTTTTGTCAGTGATAATAACGAATAACGAAAATCTATGCTTATTGTATAATCTGCAAACGGCGTAGCTGCTTTCGCAACGTCTGATTTCATAACCTCTTCAGTATATAACACGGAGTATCATGTCTCTGAGGTTCTACTCTATGTCAGGTGTAAAAATGGCTGTTTAGGATACTCATTAAGCCTAAGGGGGTTTTGGTGGGCCACTCCCCCTCAGGACTAAGCAGAAAGCCAATGCCCCAGTGCAGTGATGTGCATATCATCATATCATATAGGACCCTGTCTTTCAGATGACACATTAAAACCAGGGTATTGTCTCACTGCGGTTACTGAATATCACATGATAAGTCTGCATGTTTTACTGTTTTACATGTTTTACTGAGCCCTTTTTCTCTTCTGTTGCTAAGGCAACACTGCAGGTCGGAGGTCACGGTGAGAGGCTGAACCAGTGCCGGGAGGTTACCCTGACCACCTACAAGCCCATCCCCATGCAGGTGGACGGGGAGCCCTGTAAGCTGGCCCCCTCTGTCATTCGCATTTCCCTGAGGAACCAGGCCAACATGGTGCAGAAGACCAAGCGGAGGACTTCCATCCCCCTGTTAAACGAGTGAGTGAGCTAGCGAGCGCCTCCCTCATTCACCACAACGCTGTCACAACTGTCCCCTGCAGAAGCACCAAGACCTCTAATCATTGCTTCTGCACCTTAGTCCTGTTTGGCACATCACTGCAGAGCAGACAGTCCATCTCTTAGCCCGAAATGCTAAATCCAAGAATCTGATTAGCCGGTCTGAGCATCCCTGCATTCCCCACAGCAGCCTTGAAGAGTTTCAGTCTTCTGTATGCAGACTGAAACCCTTACGAAACTGAATAGTTTTCTGCAAACTAAATTGTTTTCCACAAGATGTTGCCAGAGGTTTGTCAGAGTTTGTCAGTTGTGGTGAACTAAAAACTTTGCCAGAAGAGAATGGCAGTTCCCACAAAGCTAATTTGCATGTGCAAATATGAGCTTGCTGCAAACCTGTGGCAACATTGCCAAATGTTTGCTGCCAAGTTGCTGGAAGTCATTAAATTACAAGGCTTTGAGAGATGGCCAATTTTACTCTTAGTCTGTACAACTAAAGTGAAGATGTCATTTCTCTCTTTTTAGTTTTAGCATACAGAGTGCCATTTTAAACTAGTTTAGTTTAGTTTCGCATTTTAGCTAAAATTCCTTGCTCTTGCTAAAGTTATTGTGATTAAAATTACAGGGAGGGTAACCTGAAAATACTCTGACTTTGCTATATTTAAATTGATAACTGTCTCACAAACACTTCCAGTTGATAGTCTTTCATATCCAGTATGAGCACTGTTTAGTCCCGTCAGCAAACCAGCTGTCCTGCTAAAAGCTTGCTGCTTAAAGCTTGTCTGTAACCATGACAATTCCAGTTCTTTGTGCCATTCAAATTGACCCTGAAGTGTCTTTTAAATCACATTTACATTGACTGTCATTAAGCCTGTCTCATGTGTTTTAATTTGCGGTTTCATTTGTAATGTTAAATGACCAGACCAACTGATCCATGTTTATGTCTTTTTGTGAGAGATCAGGGTATAATCATGTAAACAGAGCTCACATTGTGTTACTTTTTTTGGTGTAGCCCTGAAAGCTGTCTGAGTCTGGCCATTTCTACTGATATAGACAGACAGGATGCAGAGACTCTGATTATTAAGCCTTTGGGATGTTCAAGTTTTGTTTTATATATTTTCGAAAACATGTTTTTATACCACTTTTACCTGTCTATACCATTTTACCCAATTTGGAATGTCCGGTCGTAATTGTAACCCTGTTCTATCGCTGCAACATTGGCCATGGATTCAGGAGAGTGCAGACTAGCAAGTCCTACGAAAAACACTTGCAGCTGCTTCTTTTCACTCTGCATTCAACCGGCTAAGGAGTGCCACGGTCATTGGTCCGGAGACCTGCGCTTATTACGCAGTTGCCGCAGACAGCTCGAGTGCGTAACACGCAGCATAATATGTCCTACCCTATCAGCTGAAACCCTCCGTCATCTTTCTTCAGTGAGGCTAATGCAGTTGTACTTCCCCTCCTGTGACTGCTAGCCACCGACATTCATTGATTCTGTGGGATACACTACTGCATCAAGTGCATTGACTGGATGTACCACCCAAGAAGCCAAAGTGTTATCATTTAGGTTGTAATGATATTTATTAGGTCTAGGACGCAGTATGAGAAGTGGTTTTGTATAAGTGAAACTGTATACTTGCTAAGCAGAAATTGCATTCAGGCTCTTGCTTTGTGAAATTCACAAGGACGTCAGAGCGTGAGCCCGACTGCACAGACAAGGCAGCGTTAATAGGATTCACAGTGTCCCCAAAGTGCTGACAAAGATGTGCCTAAGGGGTATGAAGAACATAAAGTCTAATTCCAGAAGACAAGGAAAAATGGGCACTGGTATTCTTTGTGAAGCCAACAACAAACCTCTGGCCTTTTGTCTACATTGGAATCTTCAGTAAGCTGAACTTGATGCATCTGCTGTGAAGGGATTTTGAAAGGCTTGTCTATTAGACTATCTCTCGCTTTCCCTGTGGACAAAAAAACGGAACGATAAGAATCTATACAAGATGTGGTTTATTTTGAAATGAAAAATGGTTACTTTAATCCGATAATATGCATTTGCTAATTTCATACTTGAGTGACTGCAGGCAATCCAGTAGTACTGTACTGAAATCCAGAAGTTTCTCAATTTAAAAATGTTTTGGAGCAGAGACCAGAGAGACGTCTGTCACTTATAGTGACTTCATTCTAAACACCGCTATTTGAGTAAAATGCAAACTTATTGGTTCGGGTGATTTTCAGTTTTTATTTGGGTGAAGGAAATCAAACAGAGCTCTTAAAATGATGGTGGTTGCATAAGCATCTGTTCAAACTGTTTTCCAGTCATTGGGGGATTCATTAGGTTGCATTGCTTTCACCTTTTAGCGAACTCTCTTATCTAGAGCAATTTACGCAGATTACATACAGTGCAATTCGTTTTTTATATTTTTATATCCAATCCATTTATAAAGCTGAATATTTTACAGAAGCAACTGCTGTTCAGTCTTGCTTCGGGAACACTGAAGAAGTCTCCCTGATTCTCTTACTGATTCTTCTGATCTTTGTGGTTGTGGATGGATTTGAAATGGATGAGTACCGTTCAGTTAGTCTGTTGTTTTATGACCAGTAGTCCAATAATCCATTTTCCTTTAATGGGGGTGGAAGCATCTCTTTCTTGTGCTTTTATGCTCCTTGTCTCTCCACCTTTATTTAAAATATATCTTTATTTTATTTTTTTTGCCAGAAAATTCTATTAACAAGTGTTGAAAAGAGGAGGTAAAAACATCTGGTTGTGGAAAATGGCCTCCTGAGACCTGGATTTGAGTCTCTGGGATCATACCCCCGGGGCCTGCAGGCCAGCTGGAATTTGGTTTCTTCAGCTGTGCTGTGATGTGTGTAATTCCCTTATGTTGTAAATGCTTGAACCAACGTTTCTGTGAAGTTTCTGGAAAATCTAAAAAGAGCCAAGATGGAGGATTATACCCTGTTGACATGCGCTAACATGCTAATGAATTATGGATTCCAACATGACTTAAAGTGATATACATACAGTTGAAGTCAGACGTTTACATACACTTAGGTTGAAATCATTAAAACTAATTTTTAACCACTCCACAGATTTCATGTTAGCAAACTATAGTGTTGGCAAGTCAGTTAGGACTATCTACTTTGTGCATGACACAAGTATTTTTTCCAACAATTGTTTAAAGACAGATTATTTCACTTTTAATTCACTATATCACAATTCCAGTGGGTCAGAAGTTTACATACATTAAGTTGACTGTGCCTTTAAACTGCTTGGAAAATTCCAGAAAAAAACCTGCATAAAAAGCCAGACTACAGTTTTCAACTCCACATGGGGACAAAGATCTTACTTTTTGGAGAAATGTCCTCTGGTCTGATGAAACAAATATTTTACTGTTAGGCCATAATGACTATCGCTATGTTTGGAGGAAAAAGGATGAGGCTTGCAAGCCGAAGAACACCATCCCAACCGTGAAGCACGAGGGTGGCAGCATCATGTTGTGGGGGTGCTTTGCTGCAGGAGGGACTGGTGCACTTCATAAAATAGATGGCATCATGAGGAAGGAAAATTATGTGGATATATTGAAGCAACATCTCAAGACATCAGCCAGGAAGTTAAAGCTTAGTCGAAATGGCTCTTCCAAATGGACAATGACCCAACGTATACTTCCAAAGCTGTGGCAAAATGGCTTAAGGACAACTTAGTCAAGGTATTGGAGTGGTCATCACAAAGTCCTGACCTCAATCCATTAGAAAATTTGTGGGCAGAACTGAAAAAGAGTGTGCGAGCAAGGAGGCCTACAAACCTGACTCAGTTACACCAGTTCTGTCAGGAGGAATGGGCCAAAATTCCAGTAACTTATTGTGAGAAGCTTGTGGAAGGCTACCCGAAACGTTTGACCCAAGTTAAACAATTTAAAGGCAACGCTACCAAATACTAACAGAGTGTATGTAAACTTCTGACCCACTGGGAATGTGATGAAAGAAATAAAAGCTGAAATAAATAATTCTCTCTACTATTATTCTGACATTTCACATTCTTAAAATAAAGTTGTGATCCTAACTGACCTAAGACAGGGAATGTTTACTAGGATTAAATGTCAGGAGTTGTGAAAAACTGAGTTTAAATGGATTTGGCTTAGGTGTATGTAAACGTTCGACTTCAACTGTATATAAAGCATGCATCTTACACTCATGTCCGATAAAGTTAGGATACGAGTGCTGGTACTCCAATGGGTTCCAAAATCATCATTAAAGGTTCTGTAAAGTATGTAAAGGAGTTTTCCACAATAAATTCCCCTATAAAAATGTCACCAGCTGACTTTGATAGGGAGTTAGCAGCCGTGGAGCAGATGGATTCTTCAGAGTTGGTTTTAGATCCCTGTTATTGAAATCAGGGTCCTCGAGGGCATAGTACTGCTGGTATTCCACCCTCCGTTTACCTGGGAGACAGGTGTGAAGACATTCTGGCCGATCAGTAGCACAAATTGTTCGGCCGATTACCTGGGAGAATGAAAACCAGGCCTGGATTTGTATTTGAGGGCCAGATTTGAATATTAATGCTTTAAATAGACCAGTGTTCCTTGGGTTCTCCTCCCAGCAGCCATGTCAGGTGACTCAGGCTGTTGTTTAACTGTTTAAAATGTTTGTACCAAACACGGTTGGGGAGGTTGTTAGGAAATGCAGTGTATTAGAATCCTCTGTTTAGCGTACGATCGTCATCACCGAGTTGACGGCCTGCGCTGTGGCTGGATTATAAGTGCTTGCTGTCCTTCTTGTTTGCCCGCAGCCAGCAGCCGGTTCCTGAACGACTCCGGATCAGCGTGAGCCGCATCAGCATGCATCACTATGAGGCCCTACATTACGACAAGGAGAAGCTGAAGGAGGCCTGTGAGTAGTCCTGTCTCTCTCTTTCTCTGATTCTCTCGCTCTCTCTCCAACAACGCCCCCCCCCCTCCATCTGTCACAGCCACACTCACCCCCTCATATCACACATAATGCACTCACCCCAATCACGTTACAACCAACCCCTCATTGCTCAAAGACTTCAAGTTATGGACCTCTAAAGCCTTACTGTAGCACGGTTTGCAATGGCCTATGCTCTATACAAAAAGCATGAAAAACTTAAGAAAGTTTGATTATGGGAACAAGTAATTTAGCTCAGCTATGCTTGACATTTTGCCTGCAGTCAAGCCTGGTCTTGAACAACATTCTTCCCAAGATTCTTCACTTCCTCTCTAATCCATGGCTAGCATTCTCCATGCATTAATTACATTTCCTTTCATATCTCAAGCTGTGAAGCAGTAGGAAAATGTTGTTACTCTTTTTGCTCTTTGGATTGGGTATCTCCTGACGAAATTTCAAACAACATCATACCAACATAGTAGCTTGATAGGCCCAAATGTGACTTGTGCGCCACGCAGTGGTCTGAATGTCGGCGAACGCAAAGGTGATTCTAAATCTACTGTGGGAGCATGACTCTCTCAGTCACTGTCAGCCATGCATTAGCACACATATATCAGCAATGCAGAAGGACACTTTTTCGGCTCAGATTGCCGCTTAAAGGGTGCACCCATGCATTATGTGGGCTAATTCGGTATGGACAAGGAAGCCCCTTTGATTTATATGGTACTTAGCAGCCACCTCATGGAGAGTGATGGGGTTCACTTCCCTCTGGGTGGTGGGGACGATGCTGGCTGTGATGTGGTGGTGAAACCAGCTAGACATCAAGGCTTCAAGGCGCTAATGAGAGAACAACTCTCCGCTGTCACTAATTGATTCCCAGAGATGCATTAACAGCAACTCGGTTTTCTCCCGAACTATATTGTACCTATTGCCAGGGCAGCTGGGTAATTGCTTCTGTAAACCAGTAGGATTTTCATCTCCTAAATATGACAAGGCCTGATTATCCACACAAACACACTGCCAAACATTTCCCAGACAGCTTTTGTAGATGGTATGTTCTCAGCGAATGAAGCAAGCGGGACTATTTTTCAGGTTGTCTGTTATTTTTTTAAATGTCGCCTGTAGTTGTTGTTCTTCGGTTTGGCCTTTGAAGCTTGTTGCCTCTGTGTTTTATACCTGTAGCATACAATGACAAAGCTCTACTGCAAACAAGAGAGGCTGAAGTGATCGTGAGGCAGGGTTATGTAAACAACAAGACACTGAGAAGCCAAACAAGATGGTTTTGATTTATAGCATGTGTCACACTGCTGGAGCTTTTCAGTCGTTATTGCTGGTTAAGGCTCTGGCAAACAATTTTGTAAGAATATGGTGTGAAGAGTAAAAATAATGAGAAAATTAACATCTGTGCAAAGTTTGTGCTGGGTTGTTGTTGCATTGCGGTACCTGAATCTTGACCTTTCTCTGTAAGTAAAAACCCCTGCTCAGGAAAAGGCTATTAAACGTATTTTGATGCTATGAACAGTAACTTGGAGAACAAGAACAGGGTTTTTTCCTTTTTTTTCAGATTGCAGTTTCTGCTGGATAACAGACCACAAATATAACCCTAATATAACTAAATCAGAGAACTAATTTAAATGTTATTTAACTGAGTGTTACATTACAGTCACAGGCAGCAGCGTCCAATGTTGTATTGACTGCTAATCAGTCTAAGTAGAAAAAAAACATTTCCTAATAAGTTTAAACAGTTTGCTTTCTCAACACTAGAGGGCAGCACTAGCAAAACTGTTTTTATCTGTTCATGTGATTCACTGGAAGACTATTTTTTACTTATAAATGCCTATTAATTATATGTCTCCAGTTAGTAGTTTGGCAGGTTTAAGAAAACCAATCCTTCCACTCTTTGTTCAACTGCTATACGGATGCATTACATGTTTTTGATGCTCCTTATCATGCCTTGATTTTTAATAAAGAGAGACTCAATTCAAATTCAGAAATTATTTTTCATTTTCTTAGAAGATGAAACTGAATTAAACCAGCAACCTTATATGGTATATAACCTTATATACCCAGCTCCCTGGCCACCACACCTACCCTTGCCTTCCCACTGCCCCATACCAATACTGTATACTGAGCAAAGCAGTATACCATGGTAACTATCTCCCATAGATGGTTACCATGACACTGCAATGTTGAGAGACATGCTTTCTGTGATTTCATTCGAAATGTTCATTTGAATGGTCATTTTTGAAATTATTTTCACATGAATCATGAAGAGGAATCTAATTGGTCATTTAAAATGAAGTACCCTTATTATAGGAAGCATCCCTGGTGAAATGTGTGTCTTTGGCTTTAACAATAATGAAAGAAAGCTCATATTAAAATAATTTTGTGCTGTTGTTACACCACTTTTGCTTCTCTGGTCCTCATACAAAGCACAGAATGCCTCCCCTCAGTACATTTAGAAAATTACAGTTGCTTATCACGCTTATTGTGACTGAGTATTTAAAGGAGAATGTTTTTGATTGCTTTAGACACATTTCAATAAGCTACCTGCCCTGTAGCTGTCTGGATTGTCCAACATCTGTAGAAAGCAGAGAATGCTGCTGCTGCTTCTTCTACTGAGGAAAAAAAACGGAATAAAAAAAAAAGAAGAGAAAAGTTGAATTGAATGTTGAATGGGAAACTGCATGGCCCTGGGTTGCTAGGAAACAGTACATTCTACAGTGAAGGAGTCTGCCATTTCTGAGCCTGGGAAAATAGGGAGGCACCCTTCAGGCATGGTATGCAATTCATACGTCCAGATTTCCACATTTTAAACATCTTAGGGATTTATATCATAATTAACAGATTATTTATGTTGATTATCTCACCTACAGTAATTTTAAAGAGTGTTTTCGCAACAAACACATCCTTGTAAAATCAGCAGTGGTTCAAATTGAAGCTTTATCTTTTGGCAGTCGGTTGCTCTTGGTCATGTGCAGGTTAACTCCTGGGTGTGGTTACGGTTGTGCTGTTTATCTGGGATTCAGTCATGGTTCTTGCATCCTATATAAATGGTGCACTTTTCTGTGGAAGGCTTCCCAAATTAGGTTAGGAAATATGTAAGTAATACAAATTACTATGTTTTTAATCACACCCCTCACTCCAGCACATTTGTCTACATTTCACATTAATTGCTACCGGGGGGAAGGTCCAGGAGCTCCTCAGAGGTGTTGGTTTTTAATCTAATTTTGCCAGTTATGTGTATACATAACATAACATCATCACTGTATAATCACTAATAGCCCTTAGCAAAGTTCATGTCATAAAGCTAAAAGACAAAGGACTTGAGGCTGTCTGATATGCATCTCAATTCTCAAACTTCAAAAAACTTCAAACAATTGTTCCCCTCCCTGTTCCCCAGAAAATGTCACGGCGTCGAAGCCACACAGGCTGCCGATCTTTCTGAGCTGTGTTTATTCTGAACTGGACTGTGCCTGTCCATTCTGCATTCTTGCAACTGTTATGTATAATAGATGACCATACAAGTTGATTGCCTTAATCTGAGTACACACCCCCCTTTCACAGTAAAATTTTCAATCCATTAGTTATTAAATTAATTGGGTATTTACAGGATGTTTTTTAAATTTCACAGTCCTTTTATCTTTGTAAAGGTTGGTGTCTGCTCACCAGCCTGAATTGCTAGTGTGGCACAGTTTCAAGATTCACATTTAATATTTTCATTCATCCATTTTATTTAGCCACCATTTTAATGAACAGTGCACTTAACAGCTTTGCTTGCTGCTTCAATGAGGCTGAGTTGTTTTTCAGTAAGTGTTGTGTGAAAGCTAGTGCACCATATACAATTACAAATCTTTAAGCAAACAATTCACAAAATTTGCTTTCTTCGACATATATGAGCCACTGTAGCTGCTTTGCTATACATGTATATCAAACTAGCTTTACAAACTCCCTGTAAGAATGGTGACTCAACAGCATGTGTTTTCATGGAATCTTGTTTTTTCTCCGCCTGTCTTTCTCAGCAATCCAATAGGCATTATCGTCATCCCGGGAGACAGTGACCTGGAAATGTGTCGGTCTCACATCGAGAGGCTCCAAGAGGTAATTATTGTGCTGGGGGGTGGGGTGTCCGGACAGATCAAATGTGAATAGAAAGAGTGTTTGAATGCGAAAAGGTGGTTAGTAGGAGGTGCACTATTACCATTCTTACCTCTTGAAATTTGTCATGTTTTTTTCTCCCTGAACAACATGTATAAACCAAAATGTTGTATATTATAGCCTACATTAAAGGCATACTATGCAGGATTTTTAGCCTTGCTGTGGTCCTGTGTTTCCAATCAAAGAAGTCTCCTCCTGCCGTCGCGGTAGTACAGCGGTAAAAGCGCCGACTTTCAGTCGGTGCGGTTGTGCTCTGAGGATCGGGGTACGCGCCCCGGTCCTGCCAGATCTGAGCATGGCTGGCGCCCTGTGGGAGCAGCAATCGGCGGCTGCTTCTGGGTGGGGGGAGGTGCTCGGAGAGAATAGCGGCCCTGGGCGGCCTGGAATCACGGTCAGGAGCTAGGAGGAGTCGCGCCCTGAAGAGGACGTGGCGCCCTCCTGTCCTACTGCCGGCTGACAGGGTTGTGTAGCGGTGATTCTCTAGCGGTTGCTACACGGGGGGAATTGAATTAGAATAGGGGTTCAATTGGCTACTAAATTGGGAGAAAATGGGGAAAAATCAGAAACAAATAAAAAAATTAAAAAAAGAAGTCTCCTCCTCCATCCTCAACCCCGCCCAGAATTCAATACAAAAGGTACCCGACTTCCTAATGTAGCTAGCTGGATAGCTAGAGGTAACATTACTTACAGGTCCAACAGAAAAAACGTCAACTCTGCATTGCTTTTCTTGGTGAACTTCAGCTGTCGTCATTGATGAAAAGCAATTCCAAGGTTGTCTCTGGTTTTTGAAGGAGTCCCGTCGGTTTGTAGTTTCGCTTCGCTGCACTTGTGCTTCTTCACCTCCGCCATTTCAGTAGCTAGCTAGCTGCAAACGCTCCACTGAAACCTGATACCACGTACAGGCTCTGTAGCCACACCCACCACTCCCCACACAGAAAAGAGCATCACACCAAGAAATGCCCCAAACACATCTTAGAAGAATAAAAACAGGCAGAGGAGCACGGTTTCAGCAAATGTGCACAAAGACAAATATTTCCTGTGCATCATAGATATGACTGAGCATGGTTATTTTATAATATTTTTACTGTAAAAATCCTGCATGGTATGCCTTTAATAAGTTTTGTTGGATGCCTTTAATAAGTTTTGTTGTCGCTTTGGCAATATTTACTGAGTGGACTACTAGTGAATCTGCCTGACTAGTGCTAGTAACAGACTGCACCATCAGTTTTATCTCCATGATTTACAAAACACAGCAGCAGTGACCCTTCCGTCCATAGTGTCCACGGTTTCACCACAGACCTCACTGGTCATTGCCCCCCCCCTCCCCCCCCCCCCCCCGCTCTGCTCCACTTTTACTGAAATATAACACATGAAATAGCGCGTGAAAGTCGTGTGCAGTTCAAGGGCCCAGCCTTTTATACAGCTGTGCAGTCAACTGGTCGCTGTTTCATTCTTATTTTATTTCAAACTTCATCTCAAAAATGTTTTCGGCTGTTTATTTACTAATCCCTCATTCCTTAGTTAAATTAAATAGCAATCTCTTTTTTTCATTCGCACGGCAGGAAATTCACACTGCTCTCGAAATGTTTGGCGGTCCAATAACTTGACACTAGGGCTGTTGATCAACTTTAATTTACAATTAAATGCAGGTGTTTGTTTTTTCTTCACAAACGCTTGGTGAGATTGCAATCACCAAAATGTATTAATTTTTTTACTGTTTTTATGAAGAAATAAAACTTGGATTGATTGAAATAAGGAGGAATGTTTAATGAGCCCCAGGTCTTTGTATGAATTAAATGAGCTTGCCACTACTGCATCAGCAAGCTGGAATGGTCCCCATGTGCAAACAAATGTAAAATCGGCATCATTGAGTCCCAGTCCTTTTCACCATGTGGTACTTCTCCACAGGACTGCTCCTCTTTTCACCCCACCTTCCAGCGACTGGTGCTCCAGGTGTGTAAATGTGTCAGTTGTGGAGGTTTCATCTTTACTAGGAACAAGTCTCAAAAAATATATTTAAAAAGAAATCTTATCTTAAAAAAAAACTTATCTCCTTGCTGTGAGACGTCAGCAAATAATCTATAGACAAAACAAACCATTTAGTGCAGAAGGACAACCATGTTATGCAGTGATAGAATGATGCCTTATCAACTAAGGTCACTCGCTGTATCATTGCAATTCTTTTCTTTGCGCAGCAGTCTCCTTTATCCAGAGTGACATATCTTACATCATACATTTATGCAGCAGAGTGTCTTATTGAAGGAAATCAAGTTAAGGACTATGCTCAAGGGTACAAGAACAGTGCCCCGTCTGGGTTTTTTAACTTCAATCTCTGAGTTAGAATCCCAGTCCCCTTAACCACTGCAGTACAACACCACTTACTGTAAGGTGTGCGAAGCAAGCGGATTCTGCATTACACACTCTGCTGTGATAGCTGTCCCTGGGCACCCAGGCATAACTCCCCTCCTACTACAGATTTTACTCTTAAATCATTAATGCACCACCCAGAAGCATCAGTTTCTTCCTGCCCCTGTACAGTGACCCTATAACTTCTCATTTATAAAAATGAAAGAGCTTTGTTCCTTGTTCCTCCGGGCTCCTGAGCATGATGTGTGTGCCGTACGTGACGTGTTTTGTAGAGCATGATTTGTGTGGCATCACGTTGTAGTGATGGGAGAGTGCGAGAGCATCCTGTGTTATCAGCAAGTCACCGGCTTGAACAAATCAAAGTATTTTGCTGTGGGGATTAGACATTATTGATTGGTCAGTGAGTGATATGACAATACATGCTCCATGCCTCATGCAGTTATTGAAGCTTAACTCTCTCATTGCTAACATGGGGCATGCAGTGCGGCCAAAGCTCATGCCTGGTGTCAGATGTGTGATGTCATAATGCACAGTCAAGTCACCATTTCAGTCAGGTGACTTTTGCATCATGACATTCTGGAACCTTATGTCTTGCTGTCACTGTTGAACATATCAAAACTAGGAAGTGTTTGATTCATACCTTTAAACATTTGGTAACACTGTTTTCACTAAACTCAGACAGAAGAATTAGGTAGTAAAGCCACTTTCCTTTCTAAAAATCAAAATAAAATGAAAGAGCTTTGTTTTATGGGCCCTTTTGAACATTATTGTCAATCAATTGCCACTGCTTGCTCAAATAACATTGTATGAAAAAAAAAAAAAGGAATTTGAACAAAAAAATGATTGCCGCTAAGACTTATGTGATAAAGTACAGAAGAAAAAATATTATTTCCTTGTTTACAACTGTAGCCTAAACACACGTTTTCACAACCTGAAGCTGAGATTTAGCTTTGTACAGTTATCTTGAAAGAGCTTTTTCTTTTAAGGTGGCATTTGAGAATTCAGCTCCGCCGTTGCTTTAGCTGAAAATATGATATAGAGGATAAAACAAGCACTGATATATTAGTCCTGTCAGCCAGGTTTCTACCTCTCTGGGTTGTAATGTGTCCAGGGTGCACTTGAGGTAGAAACATCCTGGAGCTTTGTAGGAGGTAAGCAATGGAGGGTCAGAAGTGTGAATCGTGGGCAATGCCAAAGCAGGCAGGACAGCAGGGATAGAGAGCCATTGTAACCCTGTGCCCATTCAAGCTCAGCAGACCGAGCACTGTGTGGGTTCCTAAGACAAGATTTTTCAATGGTTTCCAAGCTACTTGAAACTACTTTACCCCAGTGTACACTCACAAAACCTCACTGGAGGAATTTCTAAGCTGGTCAAAGAGAGCACAGCATAGTCGTTCAGTGTACCCGTCATATTATATTAAGTTGGCTCCTGTGGGATTGTTGAAGTCGGAGATGACATCACCAAGATTCTCTAAAAAGTTGGTCTTACCATTTCAGGATGAGCTAATTATAATACTGTTAGCAAATTGGCTATTGTATTGTTAAAGTTTTATTCTTGATTTGTTTGTCGTGGCAGTCTCTGCAGATGACTCAAATACACATAGCCTACTTCTGCCATAACAATTTTTTAAATAATTAAATCTCAATCAAATTTTTTTTACTTCTCCCCATGTGCATTTTTGCCTTGTCACTCACTTCTTGTTGCCTTTGTGTCTGTTTTCCACAGCAGTTTTGCTGCTTCTTGTAGGAAACAGCATCTGGAACATTATGTTGTTGTTATCTTTCACTGGTTGCTGCTGTGTCTTGTTCAGCCTGGCTTATTAATCCAAAATCTATAATTTTATACCATATTTTCTGACCTGCCAAAAATAGGCTTGGAGCTTGTAGGAGCAATCATCAATCATTGTACACCGTGTGAAACACTGTGACGCCTCTGCCGTCAAGCAGATGTACGATTTCTGCATGGATTTCAACAATAGCCGCAAACTTGTAATGATATTTACCTGTAATACATCAGTGGGACTCTTGCACTGTAACTAGGCCTCAAAAAGGTGATTTCGGGTTAGGCAGCAGTGTGAGCGACAGAAGAGCGAGTCTCATTGTTCCCTTTTTCTTTCTCAGGAGGGGGACGGTACAAAATCGAAGACCCCATCCTCACAGAGGCTCTCACCAAAGTGGTGTTTCCTTGACTGTAAGTACCAATTCTCAAGAACTTTGCTGTGCCAGCCCATTATAATCCTTCAGTCAAAGGGTGCCAAGTCTTACTTCTGGAGACCTGCTGGGGTGTCTTTGTACTGAACCAGGTGACCATAATCGTATCTATTCACTAATAGTCTGAGATTGAAGGATGTTACAAAAGAAATAGAAAACCTGCATAGTGCAATACTAGGGGTGGCACCTCTGCTTGTGTCCTCTTGCAAACTGTTGCCACTGTTTCCTGTGATGTCAGGTGTACTGGTGAGGCAGACATTTTAGTAAACGTTCTTACTGTTAACACATGTAAACAATATAACATGCTGTTGGGCTAAATGTCAACATAGGTGCATCTCAAGATCGAAATCTATCAGAGTTCACATGGTCCTTGAAAATTCTTGGAAGCCATTGGACATATTTGCATTGTGGATAGTTATGGAAACTGTAAAGTAAAATACACCACTGTCCTTGAAAAGTCAGGGGAAATTGTCAATTAAAAAAAAAGAAAAACCTGATAGTAAGAGACATCTAGCCAACATGAGTGTTCTGATAATGCCAAAAATGGGACAGCTCCACTACATACATTAATTCTACTACCAAAAGTCATCAACCACTGAAAAATAAAGTGTAGCCTATGCCTTTATAGACACAAACATTTTGAGTTTTTGTCCACTTTGCAAAAAATGGCCTATAGCCCAGATTGGTCCTGAGTATTGCATCAAAAATAAATCCTTGTAAATCCTACATTCATCTTGTATTCATTTTATGAATTGTAATTTCCAATGTAAATGGAAAGTCATGGAAAATAAACTATATCTGATTTGAAGTGGAACACTTAGTGGATCACTAATTCGCCATAGGAAAATATCAAGGATGGCAAACAGCTTCAAGAAAACAGAGAAGGGATGTTTTTTTTTTTTTTTGCAGTTGTACTTCTACAGTGAATTACATATATTTTTTTGTAGAATGATTATGCCAGTGGTGAGAAATTACATTTCCTGTGTCGGGTCAAAGTAATACTCTCAACACTGAGTTCTGACAGGTTCCTCCTCTTGGGTATTTTGTCTGCAATTCCTACAAGGCAGCTCTGTGTATACCAGCTGGCCACTGTGACGTATTCAGACCTCCTAATTTAATCCCACAGCAGGAGAGTCTATGGGTACTAGTGCAAATTTGCCAAGCATGAAGGAAGCAAGGTTCAAGCTTCAGACACCGCCCCACAGAGAGGCTTTTGAGTGGTTATTAGTGTGGGAAAGGTGGCATGCCCAGAATGCAGTGTCCCCCATGAAAAATGAGCCTGTGTTGCATTGTTACAGCGCAGATTCACATAGTTAGGTTAAGTTATGAAATTTTTCTTCAATTTTAAATTTCTTTAAATTTTTTCATGTTTTCACACCACTTCCAGTGTGAAATTAGATTTGCCAGTTGGATGAAAACACAACTCAGGATATTATCACACTTTTAAATTAAATTGTTTAATCAGAAAACTAAATCCAATGAAGAGTCAAATAAACCTCATGAGAAATACTGTAAACAGTGACATTCATTTAATATCTTCGGTGTTTTTGCATCAGTATATCACAGTGCATGCTTGAAGTAATTCACATAACAATGTCGGAGTTGTAGACAGTTGTATTTTGGTAATTCTCTAGATATACAGATCCTTTCCAAAAAATGTGAATATCATGGAAAAGTTTTTTTTTTTCCATAATTCCATTCAAAAAGTGAAACTTTCATAGATTATAGATTCATTACACACAAAGTGAAATATTTCTAGCCTTTATTTGTTTCATTTTTCATAATTTTGGCTTACAGCTCCAGAAACCCCCCAAAACAGTATTTCAAGAAATTAGAATAGTGTGTCGAAAATCAGCATTTACTTCAGTTATTTCAGAGAATGAATGTTTTAGACTGAGTGTCACACTCTGTACGTGGTGGTTTTTGAAGCACTGAGTCCAGCCTCATGCATCTCCGCCAAATTTTGGAATTGTCTTTGCTTGACAATCCGCTGAAGCCTACGGTCATCTCTTTTTGCTTGTGCACCTTCTCCTGCCACATTTTTCCCTTCCACTAAACTTTCTATTGATATGCTTGGACACTGCACTCTGTGAACAGCCAGCCTCCTTAGCGATGACTCTTTTGTGGCTTACCCATCTTCTGGAGGGTGTCAATGATGGTCTTCTGGCCAATTGTCAAGTCTGCAGTCTTCCCCCATACTGAACCAAACTGAGATACCTGTCCAATTTAACGACACAACTGTAGAAAAACTTTTGTAGGTGTTTTTGAGTAAATTAGATGATTAGAGTGTGACACTCAGTCTAAAACATTCATTCTCTGAAATAACTGAAGTAAATGCTGATTTTCGACACACTATTCTAATTTCTTGAAACACTGTTTTGGGGGTTTTCTGGAGCTGTAAGCCAAAATTATGAAAAATGAAACAAATAAAGGCTAGAAATATTTCACTTTGTGTGTAATGAATCTATAATCTATGAAAGTTTCACTTTTTGAATGGAATTATGGGGAAAAAAAAACTTTTCCATGATATTCAAATTTTTTGGAAAGGATCTGTATGTGTATGTATGTATGAGTCCTTTGGATGCTGTTGTAACATATTTTCATATCACATTAGAAGGTTGAGTCTTATCTTCTCACAAACACTATTTTGTCATCTATGGTAGACGGAGATAAAAGTCGAGTTGCCCCGGAATGCCCGCACGTTGCCCCGAATGCCCGCACTTCATATCTCAGTTCAACCAAGGTTAACAAGGCTGTTGTGAGACCTTCACAGAAATGTAATATTAAACCAAATGTGACAGAGTTTTTGCTAATGGAAACACTTGTGTTGAGCTTTTCAGAGCCTGAAGACTCTCATTGAAATCAGACTGAATTAATGTCAATTAACCTTATTGAAGCGAGCCACCATCTTGAGTTGAAAGGCTCAGCACATAGAAAACAATTGTATAGGTCCTATTTATTTCCAACTGAGACCCAGTGTATGTGGTTCCTGAAATATTCAGTACTGGGATGCCGTACTGCGGTAAGGCTGGGTAAGTGTGATTTGTGTCCGAATCAAACTTCCGTCAGTGCAGTAACATACAGTAGACCCATTAATTCTGCTTGCATCCTGTGAACATCAGTTCGCAATAATCCTCCCTGACCACATCTGTTATCTGAACGCCACTTGGTGACTCTGCCATTTTGTTTCTGAGCCGTGGATGCAAAATGAAAGGAAGGAGGGAGAGTAATCTATTTCCTGGCGGCTCATGCGTTACAGACACGGACCTGCACGCCCTCGCTGTATCCTGTCGACTCCTACCAGGCCCGTGAGAGCGCTGTCCTTCACAGACGTAGCAGCGGGCTGAACGTTAATTAGAAGGGCCATTAAAACGCGGCATGCCTTTGCATACAATTTCAGCAAATTCACCCCCGCGTCCCTCTGAAAACGTATCTCTGTGCGTCCGTTTCCCTTGGCAGATCAACCGTTGCAGAAGGAATTAAGCCGAAGCCATTTTAAACCTTAAGAAAGAGCTCACCTCAGCATTTTCTCAGATTTTGTTTTTTTTTCAAATGTCACAGAGCAAATTGCGCAATTTCTCTTGTGCCATTCAGTACATTAGTCAGGGGGAATTTCCCTCAGGCTACAGTTGTGTATTACCTTTAAGAGGGGGGTCATATTTCCCTTCTGCTTGGGGCGTGTGGAAAAGGCCCAGGCATCACAGAGCTTTATAGCAGCCGTGCCCTGTTGTAATTACTTGAGGGGCTTAGTCAGAAGACAGATGGAGGGAAGAGGCTGCAATAGGATTGTGTTGAAAGCTTCAGTAAACTGGCAGAAATGTTCATTCAGTGCATTAGTTCCTCCCGACATACAAGGCGGCCGCAGGCTCCCAGTTGTCACCACTCGGAGATAAACCTCTCTTCCAGTAGGCACTGCTTGTCTCTTGTAGCACCTTGTGGGCTGCTGGATGTAAATATTCACCGGCTCACTGGGTAATTTGTAAGTGCGATGTGATTTAATTTAGTCCATACCAAAATGTTGATACATTGTCATCAATAGACGTTTTCTAAATGAGATTAGTTTCAAAGGGTTGACTCTGTACAGGCAACATTTGCTATTCTTCTTCCCAAACCAATCTCCCAATCTTTTTGTTTGACTCGTGTTTTGTGTGAAACACCTGCCCCAGACATAAGGTAGGATGAGCCGTACGACAGGAGTAAAGGTTCATTCCAGTAAACTCCACGCCACCGTGTCCTGAATTTCCTGTGACCTATTCCTCTGGACATGGACCTTATAAAGTGCATGTGTTGAACTTACAGAAAAAATGGCTAATCGGTACAAGACTTTGATTAAGTCGTCATACAGACACCTATTTCTATCTCACAGGCCTCATTATACTGGATCTCATTTTGTATTCTGTGTGTGTGTGTGTGTGTGTGTGTGTGTGTGTGTGAGAGAGAGAAAGGGAGGGAGAGATAAAGAAAGAGTGTGTGTGTGTGTGTGTGTGTGTGTGTGTGTGTGTGGTGTGCGTGTGCGGTGTGCGTGTGCTTGTGCCACTGTGCCATTGCTTTATTATACCCATATAAAGCTGAAATCGAGACAAAATGGAGCTCACGGCTCCAGAAACCCTTTCTGCAATGAAGCGTTATCGGTTTATTTAATACATCATTTGTGAAAAACATTTCATTGGACCCTGTCTCTTGATCGCATTCACTAAAAATCCAGTTCCTATATTCAGACCTGTATTCCTGGTTGTTTTCATGCTAATCTTATATGTCCTGCATAACAATGTCCTATGGGAGTGGAACAAGTATGGAAATGTCTGCTGCTCCATCTGTGATTGACGCCATACATTTATCCTAGCATGCCATTTTCCTTTTCCTGTTATCAAGGGATCCTTTCTACTGTTAAACATACGATACATATTGATGAGAACAGGGCATCCATTCCATCATATTGAGTATGCAATTTGGTGAATTGTAATTTTGGTCAGTGTGAGCTTTCCCTTTCTGCAACTCATACATACTTGCTTTGTCTGATTGTATCCCAACCAAGTATTTGGAAACTGATTGTATCCCAACCAATAAGATGGTCTACTGCATGATGTTCCTATAAATAAATAAAAATGATGTTGAATTTAAAAGCTTGTATGTCCAGGTCTCTTCAACCTTACCTTCAAATTTAGGATTCAACGCTGTTCTTGTGCGTGTTTTATGAACGTTGGATTTATTAGGATGTGTTCTCTTTTGCCTTATGAGATTGTAAATGACATGATTTTATTCAAATGTGCCCTCATTTTCTTCCCCTCAGCTACTACAGCAGATCGTTTTTACAGGATAGACCGTGCTCAGGTAAGCCCGTAGTCCATGCAGTATTTCTCACATAGCTGTATGATAAAGTTTCATCACCTGCCTGTCTTCACTGATGTCCTCATTTGGATTGTCTTGGGTTAGAATACCTCAGTTTGTGTCACTTAAGTCATGAGCTTTCCCAATCTATGATTAGCAAACGTATGCCTTCTTTGTCTTTTGAACACCAGGAGCATTTGAACTATGTGACAGAGATATCCCAAGATGCGCTTTTCATCCTGGACCCAGAGCTGGTCCTCACGGAGACAGTCGGCACATCACCAGGATGCCGGATTTGGTGGATTCTTCCGAGAGCAACAATCAGCAACGCGCCATTTCGCCTTCCCATCCTCCTCATCTTCTCCACCCACTTCACCTGTTCCCAGGTGAGTGGGGTGAAACATGAAAGCATCAGACATCAAAGGAATGATCTATTTTAATAGACTCCAATGTTCCTGTGACATTCAATTTTAAAATGTCAAGAACATCCTGAGATTAGCCTTTTCTTTCAAGGTTCAGATGAAAAATGAAACAACTGGCTATACATTTTATATAAGCAAACATCAAATGTAGGTGAAATTAAAAATTACATGTTCATTTTTCTTATTTACTGTTCAGTTTTGTCTGAATATTTCACATTATTTCCAGTAATGAAACTGCAGTGTGTGTTTTGAGGCACGTAAAGCAGCAAGTTTTCTTTAATTTTTTATTACAAAGTTGTAAGAGAACAACTAAAACATAATTTGTAATGTGGCTCAGAAATAGCAAAAGTCATATTCAGCACCTGATACGTAGGATTTTCGCAAACCTGAATTGAGTGAATACAAACAAATCAGGGATAATTTGTAAGTGAAGTCATTTACAGTGTTTTCACATAATTTCCTTTTTTTGTGACCCAGCAATGCACAAGGATAACATTGCAATTAGGAAATAGTGCATTCTATTTTTGTCATCTGATGACAGTCACAATAAGCCTGCAGTGGAGTACAGGCCCAGGTGACCTTACGTACAGTGATATATGATGTAACCACGGAGGAATTTGTGTTTGGATGTTTTATAAGGCAATAAACCTGTCTCCAGGGGACAGGGCCAGTTTATTGAGCACTTCTAAATTATTGCTAAATCTGTGAGGAGTGTGAGAACTCTATGTGCGTTGTTAATTTTCTATTATTTCCATTAATCATTTTACTGCTCACCTTGAGTCTCCATAGCCTCAGTAATTGCCCCAGGGGGCCAACCTCGGCTTACAAAGTAATGTCATATCCTCCCCATTCCTCAACAAGTCGATACAAGGGAGCAGTATTTATGGCTAAATAAGCCTCACTCATTGCATTGCATAAACTCAGGAGGAAGGGGTGATCCATTTCTGTAGGCAGATTAAAAATATATAAGCAATGAAAAGGTTGGAGAATGGCCCTTTATATAAAATAATATCTATATGTGCAGTATATTTCAGGAATTGACCCATCGTTTTCTTAGTATGAATACCTGGATTAGACTACTGAGTTAAGGTGAGAAGGGCCTTGATACAGGGGTATGTTATAGGCCACCAGCTTCAGACATCAGTGTAAATAGTATGCTCTATGGAAACATAAAACAAGCTTGTTTGGAAGGACAGGCATTAATATTAGGTGACTTTGGTTACCCTTTTATTAATTGGAAAGCTGTGTCAGGACACCTCAGATGTGACGAGAGTCAAAAATGACAAAATTAAGAAAAAGCAAGCCATGAAATTTGTCACCACAGTGGAATAATAAACATTTGTTCCTCGGCTTGATACAAAAGATTCTATTGGATGTAAAACGACAAAGAAATAATGATGAGTCAAAGGATTTTTGAAATGCATTGTCCAAGATTTCATCTTGCAGTGAAAAATGTCAGTTAAGGACGAAAAAATAAGAAAGGAGCTTTGCTTTATAATAGTACGTTTGCTGTGTTGAAAGCTTTATGATGTCTATAAATCCATCCAAAATACAGAAGGATTTTACAGGATAGTGAGGTAAGGGATGGAGAGGTACAAAATATTTGACAAATAAAGCAGAAGGCTCTTTTTACATACTTATATCCTAGAGGACGAAGAATTAAGGTACGTAGGTCATTTATAAGCAACTGACAGGTATTGTTTATACAATCTCTAAAACTGGAGATATCAGAAGCACAGTATGACTAGAATCACCCTTGTAAAATACCAATATATAAGAAGAGAACCATACTCATTCAGGAGCTTACAGGCCTGTTAGTTTAACTTTCATCTCATGTATATGGTCTTGGAACATATTTTTAATGGCATGTTGAAATTATTCCTTGAAAAGAAACTGTATTTTAGGGGGAAACGTGACCCATCCACAAGTCCGATTAATCCGTGCATCCCACTATCCCGGAAGAAATGCCTCTTGCGCTTTCCTGTTCTGTGGAAATTGTGTGTATCACGGTGCCAAAAGGCTTTAGCCTTAGCCACTTAGCCAAGTGGCTTAGCCACTTCAGTGAGATTCCTGGATCTTGATGGCTGAAACAATAGATAAGCAAGCTCTGACTGAAAGTTTCCTGGCAAAAAAATCACAGAGCACGAGTTACTTGAAGGACAATGGAAAGTGTGTCTTCTAGTTTTTCTTACTAAAGCTGGACGCAGGGTAGCTAGTCGCCAAGTCTAAAATCATACCCTGTGGCATTATATAGCTGGCTATTAAAACGTTGTCCGGAAAATTAAGAACATTTCGTCTCGCAATAACCCTTCTGTCATTACATTTCTTAGATTTCATTTTTGTCTGCATCACTTATGAACAGCAGGGCAGTCATCGCCAAGAAAATGGAATTGAATTCAGGACAGCTTTTGGTAGCCAAATTACAGGAGCGATATTTTAGGATAGTTAGGGCACTTCTATCATGTCTAAACTCCTAACTGTAGATAAGTTAGGACTGAACTCGTAAATTACACTTCAAAGTTCTCCTTCTGGAATGGCAAAAATCCTAAATGGCCTCTTAAAATGAGATAAGATAAGATTTTTATAGTTAGGATGTAATACCCACCCTGCTTAAGAAAACTGGCAGGTAAAGAAAGACTCATCTTAGCTACTTCAGCCTGTTTTGTGTGTGCCACACACACCTTTTTTTACAGGGGTGGCAAAAAGAATGATAGGCTTTTTTCCTGTTGACGATCGTGGTTGCAACTGATCACTAGAGCACTTTGTCTTGGGTTTTTCCTCTCTTTTTGTGGGGTCAGAGTAGGTCTGACTAGGAATAGTTCATTTGGGAACATCTTAACTGATGGTTTTCGTGACTGCTACATGCAGCTCGAAAAGGCTTGGACAGGATTAAAGGTTAGCATGTTCACAGGTCTGTCCCTTCTCTGCCTCTCCCTCTATGTAACATCAGTATCTCACCAGCCCATCGGTATCTGCCCTTCCGATGAAGCAGTGAACCCATCCCCCTTTTGATGTTCTCAAAGCATAGTTTTGGGCACTTCTCCAGTCTCCCACCCGCTAGGTTTCTGGGCTTGAAATGGAATTCCTAATAAAACCCCTTTCAGGAACTCCACCGCCCTGGGAGTCGAGACGTAGGGGGCCTGGTCACATTGGGTTTATTCTGCTGTCCTGATGATCCAAACCCCACCCCAACCCCGCCCGCACTAGCAAAACACTGTTACATGAAAGCTTGGGTTAAGGGATCATAGTGGGACCAACGGCGTATTGCTGACCTTATCCTTGACTAACCTTTGAAGGCTTCTGAAATGGTGTTTGTCTAGCCCATGTATTTGACTCAGGTCCCACGCGGTGGAGAAGATAGCTGGGGGTGATCTCAGACAGGAGGACACCGAGCGGTGCCCTGGGCCATGATGCTGCAATGTGGACCAGGGATGCATGAGACCCCATTGGTGACCTTCACCTCCCTTTACCAGAAAGGGGGCTATATCTATTGGCTAGAAAAAGCAAACTGTTCTTTTGATGCCCGACATGAGATGGCAGATTTCCTGACAGGTTTCTGCAGCTGCAGTGCAGCAAGGGCGTAACGCAGTGGCATGAGCAGAGAGGGTCCGTAAAAAGACAGATTACTGGAGCCGCACGAAGGCGCGCAGCCAAGATATCCCCACCCCCTTTCCTTCACTCTATCCTGCCCTGTCTGTTGTGTTTCATGGGTTTTTGGTGGTCTGTCTCTCCTCATTGTCCTTGACTGAAATATTCCTGTTGTCTCCCTTTCCTTATTTCCCTAACTTTGCTCCCCACCCTTGCACCCCCCGAATCCCCCCTCCACCCTCCAGTCCGACCAGCCCGCACTCGGACAGCGAGGCCCTGGCTCGGCGACACAAGAAGTCTCTCTTCTCCTCTCACTCCGGCTTCCCCTTTCCTGTAAAGAAGAGGTATCGCTCTCTCCTTCAATCTCTCCTTACTTCCTTTCTCTCCCCTCACTTCCAGTCCCACCTCCTCCAAGTCCAGCTCCCTTGCTTTACACCCTCACCCCTACCTCCCCCTCCACTCCATTTATGATTTTTCCAAATCCAGGATTTTTTCCCCCCAGTTTCCATATTTACATCACATTGTGACTTTGTCTGGACAGTCTGAACATTTTGTGTCAAAGGAATTGAAGAAATCGGCCCATTTTTATTACTCCTTTGTACTTTGAATCTAGTTTAGGCTTCCAGTTAATTGAATGCATTGCATTTACCAGTGTTTCCTTGTCTACTTGAAATTGTTGCATGGAGCACACACTCCAAGAACAGGATGGAATTGAAGCAATGCTGTTTAATCAAGTCAGAGATTATGTTGCATATGAACAAATTATGAGGTAAATGGTAGTTACATGTATGGAGACCAACCTCATTTGCAAAAACCTCATCACAATATGACAGTCTTAGAGCAAGAGAGTTTGAATAAAATAACCTCTAATCTTTCAAACATGATGTATGCTTGCATATGAATTTGAAGATCTGTCGCTTATTTTTACTACTTAATAATAGTGTGAACATTCTTGCGTTGGATTCTATTCCCAGGTGCGGTTTTATTGAGTCAATATCAGTGGGAGCAGGTTGACATGGAAGTGGCAATGTTTTTAGCAAAACTATTTCAGACATTTCCCGCTGAACCAATGATTAGAGTGGTTATTTTCCATATTTACGGCTGCGATTACTGCTATTTAAATTGCAAAGCAGGCTGTGTGGGACTTAGGAGGAGAATGAGGATGTGGAGGGGGATGGCGTGTGTGTGTGTGTGTGTGTGTTCTTGGAGTGTAAAGAGAATGCCGCTCTGCTCTACACAGACCGTCCAGTGATAACACTGCAAAGCAGACACTCACAGGAAAGTCCCATGGCTTTTGAAAACAATATCTATCACAGGTTTTTTAAATGCAGTTGGATTTTATGCCTGAGTTTGGCCACATCTACACATTGGAACAGTGTCACCCTGTAGCCCCACAGAATCAACAGACATCTGTACGTCTCAATGAAAACGTGTTGGTGGATCCATGCATTACAGGGCAGTAACCTAATAAAAGTTGTAGGCCTGAGTTTATCATTATGCAAGAGGCGTGGTCTTTAATGATCAATATTGAGGCAACAGAAAGACTTTTTTAACTTGAGCTCATCAAACATTTTTTCTGTTTTTCTGCACTCATCTCTGTGATCACAGTAAACATTTTTTTTTTTTACCTCAGAACACCACAGAATAAAGCATTACAATACAATTTCATGTGAAATGTATGAATATGGATAATTGCGGTTATTGCCAATTGCATGGTTTTGTTTATAACAAAAACTGGTCTATCTTTACCAACTGTGATCTATTCTCTGAACAGAGAATGTTCACGAGCACACGTAGCCATTGAAACAATGGGAGGCAGGGGAATGGCAGTGATTTCATCAAAGCAGGCAAATTATCTAGCAGGGTCTAGCAGGGCATTTCTGAAATACATTTTGGAGTGCGAAACGCTATAAAAACAGTAATGCACAATGTCACATATTGGCTTGGACGTTGCGTTCTTTGCGAAACGAGCCCCTGCATGTGAAATTGTTCCTCTTGTGGTTAGAAAGCTGGTACAAACATGGAGAAATAAATATATACGGAGGATAATCAACTTTAAAGGCAGCCTTCTTGTTCATGGTGCGCAAGCACAATTTCCTACTGAAGTTTCCTTGTGCTCATTTGATTTATTGTATTTTCATGTCCCAGGCTTGGAGTGGTCTGGATTACTCCCCGTGTCCATCTACACTGCATTAAAGCTCTCACTTCCTCTATTTCCTTTTGTATCATTGTATTCACTTTTTTATTTTCTTCAAAGCCTGTTTGAAAAAAGGATGGCCCCTTGTGCCGAGTGTGTGCTTGAAATCCATTAAAGCCAAACTTTGAAATGAGCTTGGCCTGATTTAATATCTACTGCAGGTGAACAAGTTGTTTCCTGAGTAAAGGATATTTGTTTGGCGAGACAAATTAATTGACACCAAATCAGCATATCAGCAAGTAAAAACATGAATGCACACGTGTGGCTCTTCTCATTTCTACCCACAAGACCCCTTTGCCCTCCATTTTTTTGCTTATTTCTTAAATACTTAAGCAATTTAATTTGGGCCAGTTCAATCTGAAATTTGGAATGGACAATCATATTCTAAGGCTCGATCACTTCAACACCCTCCATAGTTCCAGACTCAGGTGCCAGCTATCACTTCTTTTTCCCTCCACAGTCCACCAGCTGGGTTGCGCAGTCATTGTGTCTGAGGAGAACCCTTCATGACTGCTGGCGACAGCAGATTGCAGGCACAGGCACCTCATTGATACTAGAAGAATGTATGCACCTCCCTGCTATACCAGACTATGCAACCCCCCAGTGCCCCTTCACGCAAAAAAAAAAAATATATATATATATATATATGTGAAGCAAATGGTGAGACCCTGTCTGGTCCCAACTCCAAGCCCAGATTTAGATTTTGGGAGGGGGCAGTGCTCGCTTTCTTTCCGCCTAATCTTCCCACAGTGCCCTCGTTTGTTGCATCCCCCCCCCCCTCCCCCCCCCCCCACTGGAGAACAGGCTTTTGTGCTCCCATTTTTTTCTTCACTGCTCTCTCTCTCGCCCCTCCCCCAGGATCCTGGAGCTCCAGCGGGCCACGCAGCGGAAGCGTATTTCCAGCGACAGCTCCGTTGCCGAGGCGCTGGCGCACAGCGACTCTCTGAGGTCCACAAAGCCGGCTCTCAGCAGGTGAGGGGGCTCTGTCGCAGGGAGAGGGCCTTATTTTGAGGCCCAATCACAGGGTTTCTGGAGCTTTTTTTTGGTTTGTTGTTACTCAGTGCAGAACAGCTCTGCCCTCCAGTACCCCCAACCCCCCATGCCGTACACCCATAGAGAACCTTTGTCCACAGTTCCTCTTTCAGGGTTACCAGTAACTGGGCCAGCCTTTCTCATGAAGCCATTGTCCTCTCCGTGTTTCCAGAAGAAGGGGTCCAAATATAGCAGCTTATGTTGCGGTGAGAGTGGGTGTCCAACTGTGCCAGGCCCCTGGTAGGGCTGGTGTAGAGTGATCTAGCGACAGAGCAGAACTCAGCTGTCAGCAGGGAAGGCCAGGCCTGCACTATCACAGGAGAACAGGGTGTCTCCTGGAGTTCAGCTGAGCCTCCTGGAGAAGAGTTGTCTTTTAGTGGGGTCAACCAGGCCTGCTTGTTTTTAAGTGGGTGTATTACTATATTTTCTATAGTTGGATGCTCGAGTTTAGTTTTGAGACCTGGTTACCAAATTGATTGTCTTTAATCAATCGGCATGAGTGTTAAACTTGTCAGTTAAACTTCTGGCTTAAAGTTAATAGACAAGACTGTTCTGAATGCCCTCCAAACCTAAGGCAAAGTAAGCTCAAAAATACAAGCACCAGCGCTCAAAATTCTTACAAAATGAACAATTATACCCAAGCATGTAATTGTCAGCGGTATAGAAGTCCCATGCCAATAAGTTTTGAGACATTAGATGTGCATCATAAATTAGTAATAAACGTCGATTGACATCTTCTAAAAAAGGTTTCACTTGTAACTTTATTTCAAAATACAGTGAAACCATAGTAGTAAAAACGCAGCTTAGACTTCCTGTTTAGTGCAGTCAAATCAGTAAACCACTTGGTTAACATGTCTATGTTTTTCTACTGGCGCCGACTAGCAAAAAAAGATCTATTTTGTGGCTATTTCTAAGATGACCAAGCAGTAGATGGGACTGCAAAGCACTGTTTCAAGCAGGGACTTTACTACAGAAATGTAATATGCCATGAAATAGGAGGGAAGCTCTGATACTGATGCCACGCCACATGGGCACAGTGTCATTGCTTACGGTCGTTACGGTCACCCTCATGGGGATAGTGTCATTGCTTACGGTCGTTACGTTCACCCTCATGGGGACAGTGTCATTGCTTACGGTCGTTACGGTCACCCTCATGGGGACAGTGTCATTGCTTACGGTCGTTACGGTCACCCTCATGGGGACAGTGTCATTGCTTACGGCCTTTACGGTCACCCACATGGGCACAGTGTCATTGCTTACGGTCATTACGGCCACGCCACATGGGCACAGTGTCATTGCTTACGGTCGTTACGGTCACCCTCATGGGGACAGTGTCATTGCTTACGGTCGTTACGGTCACCCTCATGGGGACAGTGTCATTGCTTACGGTCATTACGGTCACCCTCATGGGGACAGTGTCATTGCTTACGGCCTTTACGGTCACCCACATGGGCACAGTGTCATTGCTTACGGTCGTTATGGTCACCCTCATTGGGACAGTGTCATTGCTTACGGCCGTTACGGTCACCCACATGGGGACAGTGTCATTGCTTACGGTCACCCACATGGGGACAGTGTCATTGCTTACGGTCGTTTCGGTCACCCACATGGGGACAGAGTCACTGCTTATGGCCATTACGGTCACCCACATGGGGACAGTGTCATTGCTTATGGTCGTTACGGTCACCCTTATGGGCACAGTGTCATTGCTTACGGCCTTTACGGTCACCCGCATTGGGACAGTGTCATTGCTTACGGACGTTACGGTCACCAGCTTCCAAATACGATATGAAGCCAGAAAACAGAATGCTCAGATTATAAGGGGCACAATACAGCTGCGCTGAAAATGCAAGAAATAGGTACGTAAATAAATAAATAAATAAATAAGATGGGAAAACACTCACTCTCCTACTGTTCTCATTTCTTGAAGTCTTGCCTAAACTTTTCATTGAAGAACAGACGTGAAATATGCCCCTGTTGTTCTCGTCACTTCTCCCTATAAATCATAAATCGAAAAACCCTCCAGAACATTGAAACGTCTCTACCATGAGGACAGTTTATCAGGCCTCTCTCATATGAGGTCAGTAATGTCCAACACACCCATGCCAGCTTCAGTAAATGGGGTGTGAAAACAGATTCCAGGCACAGATGTGCAATTTGGAACCAATGAAAGCTTCTTATCACTGTTTATAGCCATGTTGTTGCATGGCCATATTTTACACACTTATTATTCACATTTTAAATTATTATTATTATTCGTTTATTTTTGTCTTATTGGTTTGCATTTATTTATGTATTTATTTACTAATTTATTACGCATTTATTCATTCATTCATGTTTAATTTGTACATTGTGTTTTGTTGTTGTTTTAAAGGAAAGGGGCTAAAATTGTGAGTGTTCATCGGTCTAACACAACTGCAGCTGATTTCAAACCAGCGGACAGGTGAGAGACAAAAAACCCTATCCTCCCCGCTCTACAAACTCCTTTACAGCTCTTTTCCATATCTCTTTCTCCCTCTCCCTGTCCTGACCCTGAAACTGAAGGCTGAAGGTTTACTTTCTTAACTTGCTTGACCACTTTTTACTAGTCTAGCTGTAGAGCGCGAGAGGTTTCTTATCAAAATGAACAAAAATGATTTATTATAAGAATAATATGATTCACATCACTATGTGCATATTATTAATTTTATGAAGCAGACCTGGTTGATCACTTGACATGCCCAGTGTCGGCCAAGCCAACAAAGAATAATTCTGTGACCTAGCTCACTGCAGCTTTTCACTGAGTCAGTGCATTAATTGTGTGTGAGTGGCATCAATGCAGATTCTCACAGCTTGTCTGGCAGGTAGAGAACGTTATTTCCAACCCAGTGGCACGCATGGAACCATTTAATTCCCTTCTACCCAACAAAGCAGTGCACACCTTTTTAATGGTCACCAGACCTGTACATCAGAGAAGACTCTGTTGTGCAGAAGACCATCAGCTCTGTATTGCCTTTGTTCTGTGTTCTTCTAAGTCTTGAAGGCGGTCTCAGGTTGCTGGTTGTGTAGTAGGAATAACAGGTGACACCCACACTGGTGTGCTAGCTGTGAATGTTCTGTATTTGGCTGCACTCACCTTCATGATTAACAAGACAACAAATCTGAGCAGCAGTGTCACTTTTCAACTCACAGACCTGGATTTAACATTTGTCCTTACCTTTCGTTTAAAGGCATACTGAACTTTGTTTGAACATTATGTTGTATTGCTACCTGGCACCCATATTAGTAATAATAGTCAAGCTCACCTTCATGAGTTGCTCCAGTGGTCAGAAACTGACCAAGGAAGACTGATGTTTTTTCTCTCTCCATTCACTTCCATTGCATGGCGAAAAAGGTCTCAAAAGCACACTTTTTGCACATAAACGAATACAAACAATGTGGATTATGCCGATATATAAAATCACAACATCCAGAAACGGACGTTTGAAACTTTTGAATGATTTGATTTTGAAGAACTATTTTCTGAGAACTAGCAACTGTTGCTAGCTGCTTTGCTGTTCGGTTTGTTTACTGACGCACGCTTCAGGAAGTCAGTGGGACCGTTATGGCGCATGAACAAAACAAGGAAGTTAATAAGCTAACGACCCGATCTTTGTTTGGAAAAAGTGTAAAATATTGTGAATGGAGCTTTTTATGTTTTCAAACGCCTGGTTCCGGATGTCGTGATTTTTTTATATCAGCATAATCCGCGTTGTTTGCATTTATTTATGTGCTAAAAGTGTGCTTTTGAGACCTTTTTGCAATTTCCATGCAATGGAAGTGAATGGAGAGAGAAAAAAACGTCATTCTTCGTTGGTCAGTTTCAGACCACTGGAGCGACTCATGAAGGTGACCTTGAATATTTTGCCTAATATCGTTGCCAGGTAGCTATACAACATTATGTTGAGACAAAGTTCAGTATGCCTTTAAGAAATTAAGTTATATTAAGAAATATAGTTTGGGCTGTGTTTGTATTTCTTTTTCACAAACAGTCTGGTGACTTAATTTTCTCTGAACTCATCTAACTCTGTTAATATAGATTACCGACCAACACTTCTATCAAATTGTGATGAATGCTGATTGAATACAAGCCAGAGAGGAATAGCTATAAGGAAAATGTAATGTCTGTGTGTCCGCTCAGTTAAGTGATCATGACTTGTTTAGGATTCTAGCACTGGTGCCAGGTTTGGAATTGGTGTTTCCTTGATGGTGGTTGCCATACCAACAGCTGTGCCAGGCCTAAAAGAGAGGTGCAGCAGGGCAGGAGCAGAGAGAAAGACCTTTTTCCACTTCACAATCAGCGGAGTGATTATAAGTAGATTTACAGATAAACAGATAGGGAGATAAAACGGCATTATATAGGCCAAATTACAGGGCTTTCATTAGCTGCATAACAGCCCATGATACATACTGTTTGATGCTGAATTCAAATTCAGGCTTTTTATTGCAAACTTGTAGGTGGTACATAAGAAGGAGTTGGCCTCACTGTGGTGAAATCTTTCTCTTTCAATTTCACACTGTATTGCAGCTCCTCTGTATTGAATCCAGGCTGAGTCGGCGTTTAAGCTTGTCATTCGGAATATCTTTTTCAACAATTTTCATGAAAAAACTTTTGCTTTGTGCGTGATCCAGTTTTTCTTTAGTGGAGAAGCTCACAGTTCATCCAAACTGTTGTGGGTTCTGTGAAAGTATAATATCCATTTTCTTTGCCAAAATAGCACTCATCTATTTCCTCCATTTCTGTAACCCCATATTATTAATTCTGTTTTGATGGCTTTGCTGAGCATGTGACAATTTTCTCTTCATCACTTTTTTCTTGCCTTCACTCCATATTTATGATCTCTCTCTCTGGCTTTTCTTCTATCTCCCTGTCTCATTTCTTCCTTCTCTTATTTGCATTATATATTTATGCTCATTTATGCTCAGCCATTTATGCTCACAGCCAAAAAACTTAATAAATATTTGTTTCTGTTTGGGGGGGTCATCTGTAGTATTACCAAGATATAGTGATAGGAATGATTGTTCAATAGCAATACCCAGTATTATTGCTGATCCCACAAGCCACCAGAAGGGTTGGATAATCGGATAAGAGTAGAAATCAACCATTATATTTATGAACATTGCCTCAAACATGAATACTGAAATCCAATGTGAACAGATTTTATTTTTGAGGTTATAAAAAGTCAGGCGAGATTCTTCCAGCAAAACTCCCCCCCAAGACCTGGGCTGGTTCGGATCTGAAATTTATCCTTTCTTCCTGTCGTTCCCTTCCCTTGCTTTAAGGGGGGAATCCCGAAAATGCCAGGATGAAATATGGCAGCCACACCAATTGGGATTCGGTTCCGATTTAAGAGGAGGGAGTAATTATATAAATATAATTAGTAGGCTAATTATATTACCTCAGTTCTCTCACAATGCAATGCTCCACGCAAGTGGGAGGTCACGTTTCAACTCTTTGATGGATCACTTTAAGGGTTGTTTCTCCTGACAAATCGTCCTATTGAACTCTATGGAAAAATAAGTCAGGAGAACAAACCCTTCAAGTTATCCATCCATATCTACTGTATTTCTGGCAGCAGAGTGATGGTATAAGGCTTGTTTGATATGTCAGACCCTTGATGACTTAGAGCTATTTAGCCAACCATGTGTTCCATACTGTTCCAGTGTAATTTACAGCTAAATCTAGTCCCACCAATTCCCATAGAGATCCATTCAAAGCAGAGACGTTATAGTATCGCTTGTAAGAGTACCAGAAAATAAAATATCAAGTGTCTTTTGATGTCGTTTGGTCACAGACATCAGGAAGTCTTGGCATGCGAAGGATATGTGACCAAATGTTCAAAATGATTACTTAATTCTATATATAAATGCAGGGGTGCCAATAATTGTGGCGCACATGGTTTTGTTAAAAATAATTATTTCTTGATGAGGGATTTTTTTTCTCATAATAAATTTACTTCAATTAAAGGTTGGATTTTTCTCATTTCTTTTCAGTGTGAGATTAAGCTAATTCACCAAACGGTGAATTTTTTATAACCCTTTTTACTCATCTTTACCAGGGGTGCCAATAATAGAGGAGGGCACTGTACTATACTCTGCTAGAGTTGAAGAATTGTATTGTGAATACAAAAATCTGTGTAGTAAGTATATGCTTTCAATGCTTGAGTATACAGGTCTTTTTTTTTGTATATTTTGAAAATCCTTTTGAATTTGATAGTATTTTGTACTTATTAGGGGTACAACCCTATTGTTTTTGTTCTGACTCTCTCTCTCTCAAATTTTGTAGGGTTGTTGGGATGGCTGAACTCTTGAATCCTTTAAATTATGATGCAGATTGACCACATGGTGGCGCTGTAGTGCACGTGAAAATTTTTTTGACATTCACACACTCAGCCCTGACCCCCCGTTTGACCTAGAATCACAGAATTTGGCATACAGGTCCCTCCTCATGAGGAGCAAATTTGTATCATGGACAAAATAAAGTCTGGATTTTCCGCTAATTTGCATTTTTTTTGTAAAACACTTAGGACCCTATCTTACACCCGGCGCTAAGCGGCGGTAACCCAAACGCAAGTGTCTTTGCTAGTTTGAGACCGGTGCAAGGGTCCTTTAACGTTGTTTAAATTGCAAATTCACTTGCGCCCATAGCAAGTGAACTGGGCGGGTTGGTCTTAAAATGAGGTGCGGCCAGGATAAATTTTGGCGTATTTCTATCTTGAGCCAGCAGAAAGCGCTTGCGCTAAAACCACCACAAACCTAGTCTACATGTCCACATAGGCGTGTACACAAGGCGCATACACCCTCCTGTCTGTTACACACAGGGGCGTGCACAAACATGCAAAACTATCAAGATTACATTGTGAAATGGAGATTAATATTCTTCCCCAAAATAAAACATTTTATCTCCCGGAATAGACGCACGTTGTCCCTGGAATCACGGGAAAGTGGGAATTAAGCTACCAGTCAAAACATGTTGGTCATATTTCCATAAGCAGGACAATATAAAACAAGGGGAAATATGCGTAAACCTATGGGTTCCAAACCTGACAGCTTTAGTGTATTTATTGTCATCATTAAGGTAAAAAAAACGCTATTTGTGCTAATAATCAAGAATGCAAGTAATATGAACTTCAGATGAAGCTTGAACATTGCTCGCCGAAATTCATTGTCGGTGATTTGTCTGCTGTGAGAAGAGCCTCATGGAATTGATGTTTGACAGTGCTTCATTGTATAATCAAACGAAATTCATTAAACAACCAGGCTAATTTGCCGTTTTTTAAGGTGAGACGATCCATTGAATTTGCAGTGGGCTTGGCTTATCACATAAATGCTAATAATTTGAAAACCATTTGACATGAAGTTATGAAACTTAGGGGTCGATTTACCAAAAGTTGGCATGTACAAAAACACGTGTAAAACTGTTACTACCCGCAAAAAATCGTTTGAGGTGATCAACTAACAAGGTGTAAAGAGGATTGTGTGTGCTAAAATTGAAAGATACGTTGATTTCTCATTTTTGCGGGTTAGCCTGAATGAATATGCAAAAATGGGCGTCCCTACGTTATTTCTGAGGTCATGCAAATAGATTACTTTAGCATGCATAACATGATTTACTAAGCCCGAAAGCAAGTTTGGGAAATGTATTTGCAGGTACATTTTAGTACAAATGGAAAGCAGGTATTAAAAGACACACAATCAATAAGATGATGGCAGTCATTGTAGCAAGACATGTACGTGTGTGTTTAGCTAACGCTCAAAACATACAAAAAGAGAATATGTGGATACATATATCATGAACAGTAAGAATACATTTATTTTTAATCATGAAGCAAATCGTTTTACAGAATACAAGAGTAACTAGTATTTGAATCAACCAAGCAAAACAACGACTATTACGGTATAACAAACAGTGAATTACAAAACGAATAAAAACGTTAACATATTAAAACCCATCATCAGATGGTTTCCCCATTCATTAAATGTTTTTTCACTGGCAACATTGCTGCCAGTCTTTTCACCGTTTTCTTGCAGTTTAACCTCTCCAAACACACAAAATCTCTCATTAAAAATATGGCTGTTTGTGGCTGGAGTAATTTACATAATGACTCTTAGTTGATCACCCGCAAAGTGTGAAATGTTAGCACTTGCGAATACTCTGCGCCTGCAAAATAACACCCCTTGTTTGGGATGTAAGTAAATCGACCCTCTTGGTGGGGTGATTGATAGTTGTTTCAAGGCTCCAGTTGCAAAGGCTTAGTCCAATCAAAGCACATTGTTATAATTCTTTATATTCTGTATATTTATATTGCAAGATAAAAAGTTTCCCTGATCTTTCTTGGTCTTCTTGCTAAAAAACTAGGCTGTTTGTCTTGACGTATAATTACAAGCGAAGGCTCATGCTGTAATTCATTTGGAGTTTTCTCTGCATGCCAAAAAGATGCCCAGTGTGTTTAGGCCTATGTTTTTGTCCTTAATGGGATGATTACAGTCAGCTCAGGGTTAGTGTATCCTTCAGAGAAAAAAAAGGCCCTTTTTAAATATAAGCTGCAACAGGACAAGGTTGTCTGAACTGTTGTCTAGTCAGAAATCCTTTTGATCAGGCACATTTATTTATTTATTTATCCCCCAGTTGTGGGAGTGTTTACAGTTCACAAACTGCTGGGAAATCTGTTTGATTATGGCCTTGCATTGAACTAGTCTATTTACGGTAACAAACTGAGCAGAAGACAGTCTGCTACTAGACAGAAGACAGTCATAGTTGTGAAAGCATAATTGATTGGCATGTGACTCATCCACATCTCTAGTGACTCCCTTCAGGGTGGCTGGAGCTGGTGGTCTCTCGTGGCGAGCTGTCAGTCTGATGGGACTTGTGTCCCCACATAGGAGCACTTCCATCGAGCTGTCACATCAGCTCCTGTTTGCTTCCTCATCACAAAGCCAGCTAGTAGAAATTCTCCACCTCCATTGCATTAGTAGGAAACATCCACAGTGTGGCTAACTATGTTAATGGCGGAGTGTTCCTTTCTGTTGAGTGTTGCCTTCCAGGTCAGCGGATATTTACGTGGCACATTTTCCCCCAGAGTGGCAAGAGTCGCTTTGGTCCCTTGTGTTAAAGTGAAATACAGCGTGATGGAGAAACACTAATGGCCTCTCAGCTGGATTGATGTGTATTCCTCCGAGTCGTCTAGAGCTGGAAAAAGTAGCATATTGTCCCAGTAAGCGCACTGGCTTGTATAACCACCAATACCGCAGTTGAATTTCAATTCACAAATCGCTTGCTTTAGTAAATCTTGTAGGTTTCAGCGTGTGAAACGCCATTGAGATGTTTTGTTGGTGACCTACGAGTAACTGTTATGATTATTGTTTTTTTTAGCTCTCTTTTTTTCTTTGACCCCTTTTTCCATTTTCTTGTATGAGGGATTTAATGGAAAGGATGAATGTTACTGCTTTTTGTCTGGCTGTCATCTGGATTCCACAAATACATTTTTGCCAATTTCACATTTTGCTTGTGCGTATGCAGCCATCTCACCATGATAAGCACACGCTGTGTTATTTAGCGGTAATTACAATTATTTGAGCACTCTGTGCCGGTGATTATTCTGTACAATGTTGGGAACACACTGAAATAACTGTCTTTGCTGAAGCCATAGGTTGTTTTTCTTTTACATCATTGGAAGAGACAGAGTGGAGAATAGGGCGTAGGGGGTGGATTAAAGTACTTATTCATTAAAAGTGCAAAGCATAATACTCAACAGAAGCCAATTAGATCTGCCTACATTGATTTGGAAAGCATCCCTGGGGGCTGTTGTGTGCTTCAGCCAAGCAACACCTCCATGGCCTTGATCGGTGTTGAGAAAATAAGATAAGGGATTTGCCTCATTTGCACTAAACATGCGTGAGCAGACGTTTCATGAAAAATTAGGGAAATGCGTCCCAGAAAGTTCCAGTAATTATTCCTATAGCATGTTTCGTGCGGCTCCTAACTCCCCAGCCAGCTGTTATATTCAGCAGTGATGAAAATCCATATGCATGTGAATGTAAAATAAGTCCTCCACGGCAGTGGATGCTGTGTCAAGTGGGCTGACAGACTGTCAACAACCTTGTCAAATGAAGATTGCCTATTGTCAGTTAAGAGTGTTAGAATTTGCCTAACAAAGCAAGCAAAAAGTCAGTTTTTTTTTGCATTCTTTGCTATGAAATTAATAGTTTGGTTATTCAATTATTACAGTGATTTATTTCCTGGCATCTGTTGCAGAATTTAATTCCCAACACTCCTGTTGACCGGCAGTTGTTCAGTAATTGTTTATAAAGGCTGAAAAGAGGCTGTTTTCCTCCCATTTGTGAAAGTGTGCAAACATGTTAAGGCTGTTTGCATTAATGGTCTTGAAGGTGCTAAATTGCAACCAGCTGTGCCAGCCCAACCTCGTTCTCCTGGCCTTCTGTCGTACATGATGTAGCCTGTTCACAGGAGCCAATTAGACTCAGCAAGGAATCTAAACCTCTTACACATGACAATGCCGTGATTTTTAAGACCTGAGCAACAACGTATTCAGGGCCCCTCATGTTTTTTATTGTTCCTTCCTGCATTTCTCTTCAAGATTAAGATGTTTCATATGGTGAATAAATTGTTTTATAAATTGTTACTCAATATAAACACTTTTATACTAAGTTTTCCCTCTCCTGATCTTCCCATTCCATCTTAAACCTTCTACTGTGACTTCTGACATTGAGTGAAGTCTATTAGGTTTTCAAGAGGAGCCTAACAAACACATTTTTCCTGAGGACAAGAGAATTATTCTAGCCTTTCCTCAGTTGGCATGGGCTTTTCTGGTTTTTCAGTCCCCTTTGAAAAGCATGCTCTTTACTGTGCTGTCTAAAAATTTATTTGCAAAAAGTATGTATAAATACATTTTGATTTATTGATTGGCAGATGTGATGAGTTTCAGTATTGAATGGGATAGCGGGCTCTAATTATATAATTTGCAGAAAATTAAAAAAAAAACCTGCAGCAAAACTATGGTAAAGTACTGTGATTATTCAGGCATTCTTACAAGTGCTACTATAATGTCTCTCCATTTGAATGGATCTCTATGGAAATTGGGGGGTGGGACTAGATTTAGCTGTAAATTATACAGGAATGGTATGGAATCCATGGTTGGCTAAATGGCTGTAAGTCATCAAGGGTCTGAGGTATCAAACAAGCCTCAAACCATCACTCTGCTGCCAGATATGGAGTAGATATGGATGGATCACTTTAAGGGTGGTTTCTCTTGACTTATTTTTCCATAGAGTTCAATGGGAATAGTATCGCTTGTAAGAATACCTGAAAATAAGATATCAAGAGTCTTTTGAAATCCTTTTATACCCAGTCATGATAGCATCACCTGTTTACCTGTGGAATGTTCCAAACAGGTGTTTCTTGAACGTCCCAGTTTTATTTTTTTTGCCCCTGTCCCAACTTTTTTGGAATGTGTTGCAGGCATCAAATTTGGAATTAGCGTATATTTACAAAAATCAATAAAGTTGATAAGGTAAAAGATTAAATATATTTTCTTTGTACTGTTTTCAAAATATGCAGTATGAAAAAGAGAATTTACAAATCACTACTTTCTGCTTTTATGTGCATTTTACATACTGTCCCAACTTTGTTGGAATTGGGGTTTGTACATGGTTTTACATTTTACAGTGAAAAGCTGCATTTTGTCTGTCCCTGAAATGCTTCATAAGTGTATGCGCCTGTGCTTGATTGAGGTGTTTACGTATGCTTCTGATGTCCAGACTGCATCATCCCTCTCCAGAAATACAGAATTACGCACTGCTGTGAAGCGTGAAGGGTCTGTGGCATCACTGTGACTCCTGTGTGCGCTGATTTTTCTAAACAGCTGAACTCAATTAATAAAGTATTATTGACATTTTAATTTAGCATTGATCTGGATGCCACTTCAAAAGACCGTTAGCAACCGGAACATCTTTGAGGAGAAAATGGTTTAACCGAAGGTGTGTTTGTGCCAACTGAAAATTATGAAAAAGTGCATTTCATTGTTTATTACATTAATATTCACCATATGGTTTGTCATAGCCCACTATATATCTGTCACCTTGGTCTCTGAGTAGAGACTTTCAATGTTTCGGAGCGGTATCTGTTTTTAACATTTTAAGTCCTGTCTCTCCATTGTTGAAGCACAAAGCGCTCTGGTTTGCTGGCTCAATTGTGGATATTTGAGAAAGGTCGTGGTTGAAGACAACTCCCTAGCGAATGTAGCAGTGAAGGAAGTACAGAGGTTGAGAAGACAGAACTGTATATCAGGTCTGTAATTAGAATATCCCTGGCAATGTCTCTATTACAACCACCTAGGGACTGTGTTATAGGTGCTGATTCCCTTGTGTCTTGTGCTGTGAGGAGGTTGTCTGGGCCATTAGTTAGACGAGGATGACAGGATGTTTCTCTGGAATTCTCCGCTGGGATGTAGTGTTCTGTAATGGGTCACACCTAAGCCAGATTGAGAGATGTGAAGGTCAACGAGTTGACAAAGGGAATTTAGAAATGAGCCTATTTTTCCAGCCAAATCGACTCCCACTTGGAGTCCTACCTCCACACAATTGAACGGCAAATTTTAAAGGGCAGACCCAATGGGGAGGCTTTGCCGTGATATCAAGCTGCATTTTCACGCACACGGCAGGGCCGCAGTTTGTCTCAAGGGTTTCACAGTGGAAACGGAAACATGCGGCTTCATTTTGCGCTGATCGGAACGAAAGTCATATGAACACAAGACCTCCTTTCGTTTCCATCAGGAACCCTGCAAACGCACAGTAAACATAGTGTATGTCGGTGTCGTTGACACCGCATTCCTTCAGTGAACACATCCATCATGTGCATTTCCCGTGTTTCTACCTCTACGCAGATGTTTGTGTTTTTCGTCTTTTCTACTCCACTCGCTGTGTAACATTGCGGAGCGGTCTCCGTCTCTGACATGGATTAAATGTGGTTGCCGTGGTAACCAGAATAGCAGCGCATCCTTTGTTCTTTGACTGACAGAATCCTCCGTGGCATATTGAAGGTTGTGTCGTCTGGTCTTGCGTTCCCCAATGAATATGGCTTCGGTTCCTTGTAGAGTAAGCCCGGTAAGGAAGCATATGCTGTATACCTTGTCGTAGATCATCGCAAGTGCAGTGATTTTGGGCCAGCAGGGTAGTTCTCAGCACGGCCTCATGGGGTATGCCTGCTTAAGAGTGATGCGGATGCCCTGTTGTCATGACGGGGGGATGACTCACCTTAGTCCGTCTTACTAAACGCCAACAAGTCAGGCGTGAAAAGGCCTCGCGCGCACACCAGGCTGATCCTGTTGTCCCTTTGTACCTGCGAGCATTTTATCCCACTAACCTATCGTAGTACGATTGTGGGTGTTGGCTTTCTCCATCGCACGTCTTAAGAAGGATGGGAGAATGGTAACAAAGATTGGAGGTGGCTTTGTCAAGGGTTTCTAATGGGTGGAAAAAAACTCAAATGAAGATGTTCTCAGCTTCCATCAAATATTTATCTGGGCATCACTTCAAATCGAAGAACCTGCCTCAGAAACCGAAGATTAGAGACAGCGAGAAGCCGTGCCGCAGATCCGCTGTTTAATTACCCTGATGAAGCTGATGAAGCTGATGAAGCTGTCATGATAAAGCTGTCCCAATAGGAGACAGAGAGCTCAGAGGGCTCAGAGACTGTATGGCGATCCTGTGAGAGTCACTACCTTAGTGTGCATACTCTAGGTAGGGGGAAATTATGAGCCCAGATGGGCTGAATGGCCCGTTCTCATTGGCAGATATTCATATGTTCTGCCTGTTTGCTGCCTCAGTTCTTCGGGCTGATATTCTGTTTGCCACGGTATTGGCGCTAAACGTGTCTAGCAGCAGGTCCCAGATCTGATCCAAACAGAATCAGACTGAATCCTGGTGTCCTCAGATTCCCTCCTCCTTTTCAATCACACTACATTGCACCTTTTCTTCCAAAAATGTCTTGGCTTTATATATTTGAGTTGGCTTTATCTGTTTTGACGATTTAAACAGAGGGACAGTTTATGAAGTTCTACTGAGATTCTGCTGTATTGGAATAATCCAGCTCCTATAAAAGGTTTGAAATCGTTTTTGAGGACAGTTGAGAAGGGTTGGTTCTCGACAATTCTCACTATAACACGTGCAGCTGTAGCACACTATAAGCTGTACTCAGTGAAATACTTATGTCGCCGATGAAACACTGTAATGTAATGGCAGGATATATACACTGCCCGGCCAAAAAAAAAGTTGCCATTGCACCCGTCATGCATAGTGCCCACTGTACAAGCCTCTGGAGGCAGTGTTATGATCTGGGGTTGCTTCAGTTGGTCAGGTCTAGGCTCAGCAACATTATGCAGCAATAAAATTAAGTCAGGTAAGTACCTGAATGTACTGAATGACCAGGTTATCCCATCAATGGGCATTTTCCAGGACGACAATGCCAAGATTCATCAGGCTCAAATTGTGAAAGAGTGGTTCAGGGAGCATGAGGAATCATTTTCACACATGAATTAGCCACCATATTCCTGACCTTAACCCCATTGAAAGTCTTTGGGATGTGCTGGAGAACACTTTACGGAGTGGTTCGACTCTCCCGTCGTCAATACAAGATCTCAGCCAAAAATGTATGCAACTCTGGATGGAAATAAATGTTGTGACGTTGCATAAGGTTGTCGAAACAATGCCACAACAAATGCGCGCCGTAATCAAAGCTAAAGGCGGTCCAACGAAACATTAGAGTGTGCGACTTTTTTTTTGGCCGGGCAGTGTATATTCTCTCATTCATGCTCAGAATACCGTATTGCGTGATATTTTGCAGAGTTGCTCAAACAAGAGCAATGCACTGGTCATGCTTGCCTACAGGAAAATGTGTGTAAACTTCATGCAGCATTTAAATATAAAATGGTTTTGTTTTTTTCTTTTTATTTTATTTAATGTTTTTGTTGTTGTGCCAAGTAGCTTTAATGGTATGCATAAGATAGCAATGCAAAACAGAAGAATTTCAATAAACCCAGCCCTGGCGTCCATTAACAAATAAGAAAACAGCATAGGAAATATAGTAACAATACGAGCTGAATAATACTGTATGTTCATGAGGTATCTAGGATCGCTCCATAGATAATAATACTACATGCAAATTTTGTATTAACATTGCATGTCGTAAGTTAGAAACTAGTGACGTTAATTTTGCAGGCACAATGCAGCTATACAAGCCTCCAAAGCCCTGCTTTACTGTAGCTTAATGCACATAGATGAGATTTTGCACCCAGTGCCAAAGAAGGATGTGAGGTGACTCCAAATGGGTCAGTGTTTTGTTTTAAGTGCAGCCTATTTAATTTCAAGGCAGTCCCCATTAAATCCTTTTTATCCTCTAATCCTCCACTGATGATGGCTTATGGGCTAGACATTTGCTTACCGAAGATTCCCTAATATGCAGTTATTGCACACTGAAACTGGAAATTTGTTCCTGGATGTTATTATTTTTTTAATACCTCTTAACAATGGCAGCTTTATAAACTTAGATTCTATATTTGTTTTTACAGTTATGTGTGTTACAGAAACTTATCATGAAGCATGATTTGGTAATAATTAGTCTTTTATTAATCAATTCATCTGTAAAATAGAAAAATATAATGGAACAAAACAGCCTGTCTTTGGCAAGCCTGTTTTCTCCTGCCCATTCAACTGCTCCGTCCCTTTTTACAAAGTAGAGGGGCGTAGCAGACTTCTCCTGCCCCCTCCCAGATATACTGAATTTTAATGGTTAATACGTTATGTTAGCATTGTCTAAATGTTGTCTCAGCATTATTCTAGCTTCTGGGTTCACGGAGGATTACCTACAGGGATTGTCTCCAGGCAGGCTGACAGTTGTGACCAAAGGCTGTGTAGCCAACCGTGACGGAATTGAGGCTCTAGTCTAGGGAGCCCAGGTGTGTGTGTGTCTGTGTGTGTGTGTGTGTGTGTGTGAACCACAGAGTGAGGGGAAAAGTATTGCTGCCTACCATTTGACTGTGTCTGCTACCTTAGGCCAGGAAGTTAGCAAGGAGATGCATTGAAAATACACAAAAACCATAGGGTCTGCAGGTTCACTGTCCATCTAATTACCAACTTCCTTGGATCCAGTTTTGCTGGAGAGAAGGAACCTCCTGCAAGTTCTTGCTTTTGGCTGGGTTTTGTTTACTTTGTTTTCCTATTTTTCATTATGGAAGTTTGCTGCCAATCTTCACGGAGTGTGCCAAGGTGTGTGCGTGTATGCACGTGTGGTGTGTCCTTTTTGCTATTGCTTTATTTATTCCAATTGAACAGTCCACACAGCTCCAATATTTATATAAAATATATATATTTTATTTTATATTTTATATAAAGCACCCTTACTACTTTCGTTAAGAACTGCAAGTATTTATAATGGCTTTCATTTTTTCACAGGTCTGAGAAGACTGCTCTGTGTAACACAGATAAAGGTAAAACATAATTTCCGCTGTCATTGAGGTACTAGGAATTATGGGGTAAACCTAATCAAAATTCAGCACCTGCTATTGTGCATGTAACAGCAGTTTGAAGAGTTCATGGATTATACAGTGCCAGTCACTGTGGAATTTACTAGCCGTTCTGTGAACAGTGTTTTCTTCTCTCCTTTTTCATTTCAAAGTTCAAAGCTTGAGTATTTTATTTTTTAAAAAGGGGATGTGATGTGTTGAGATGTGACGAGGATTCCCTGCCCTCAGTGTGTCAGAATGTGTGGTTTTTCAGCAGAATTGCTGATTGTAAACGCGCTTTTAGCTCTATTACTTTATAACAGTATAGTTGAGAGTCTGGGGGGACTGTATTTCCGAGACCCAACTGTAAATACTCTTCAAACATTTGGGAATTAATCGCTGTTTTTTTCAAAACGGGATTCTCACACAAATATTCCCAGTGCAAGTTCCGTATAGCTGTTATATCTGGATGGATGAGATTTGTGAAATGCTGTTCAGCAAGAGGAATTTAGGTTTTCTCTGTGCACTTCTGTATGGGGATCCATGCAGAGTCACTGAGCAGTTCTAACATGATTATCTTTCTTATTTAACTGGTTTTGCTGGGATTCTGTTTTAAAATGTCAAACTTCCAAAAATAGGGCTGTGTGTTACTGTTAGTCTGTACGTTTGAGAATCCCTTTCTGTGTTCACACATTCCGTTTCTGCTCTGCTTAATTTAAGCAGCATAGTCAATAAATAGCCTCCATTTTAGGGATCTGAATCGAATTGAACAGTCAAGCATGCTGTATGTGTAATCCCCAATAGAATGTTTTACATTGCTGTATTTTAATTGAAATATCAGTAAAAAGAAACTTATGAGGTGCTGAATCAAAATTGACAACTACTTACTGTATGTATGTAATTCTCATCTTTTTCAGTTACAATTGGAGGTGCTTATTGATTGTGTGAAAAGCAAAGACCATCAGAGGGTAAGAAATAAATGACAGTGCTATTTCATTGCTATAAGAAGAGTGCACCGGATGCATTTAGGAGGAGAGCCTCAAAGTTCGGTACAGTTGATCGAACAATGCAAGATATTACTGCCATTCAGTTAACAAAATTTACAAAACAAGTATGTTGTATTTGCACAATATATACTACTGAATGAGTTGCATCTCTCAGTGACAGTGAGTAGTAAACTACAGCTGACTGGACTGTAGCTAGAAAATCCTTATGCAATGGTAAGTAGAATTCTGGCTGATTTATGGGTAGTCTAGGCTATCGCGCTCAGTCTGTGTTTGTGGCATGAGATTTATTTGACTGGGCCCCTTTTTGTTACGTTTTTTCACTTGATTAAAGTTATTTAAAACCTTGACTGCTGCTAAAGTGCGTGTGTGCGTATCAAAAATTCACACAGCATTTCAGCTTTTTCAAATACGGAATACCAAAGATGCCTTACCACCCTCCAATGCCTTACCATGGAAAACCAAGCAAGGAAAAATTCCCATATATTCCCCACAAAGTGGCCTGTGATAAATGACCCCCATTCTGCACTAACCTTAGATCCCATATTCCCCAAAAGGCAATGAACGCCACAGTATTGTGAAGCGTACAAATGGCCTCCATCAGGAAAGCTGTAGGGGCGCGTCTTTTCTCCTTCCTCATTGCATTCATCATACAAATAGCATCTCTACTCATGGGTGGTACTGAGCCCCATGGAGTCTTGCAGTCAGGACTGCATTACCAACAATATCAAGGATTGTACTGTCAGTACTGGAAGCCTCTCAAGGCATTTTATTATGTAGCCATGTCAAGGACGGTGGCTTTGGTCGTGGCCTGTGTTCACATGGTCTTGTCCTACTCTTCCTATAGATAAATAACCCTTCTGTAATGTTGTTTTCATACCATTAATCTTCTGTCAGTTTTGTTTTCAGTAGCCGATGCACACTTTTCTTTGTCCCACTGTACTGTTATACTGAGGTTCAGTCTGATGTTGAGGTGATGTTAAGCTGGTAGACTGAAATCAGTGGGATGATGTTGTGGGATGCCATTTGTAAGACACGGTAGAGCGTGCAGTCCAATTCATGTTAAATGAAATTCAGTCAATGCTCATTTGGCACTGGGAAAATGTTGGGATGACGTTGCGTTGATGTCAGCGTGATGTTCTAATAGGTTGTGTTTTCCCACAGCTGATGGACCTTCACAAACAGGGGGCAGACCTTTCCATGCAGGACTCCTCAGGTCAAACCCTGCTTCACCATGCTGTAGATGTGGGCAGCAAAGAGATCGTGAAGTACATCATTGACAACGGTGGGCAGTGATGGACTGGCCATAGGGAAGTTCAGGAAGAGAAAAAAAAACTAAACTCTAGACCACACCGGCCGGTTCGGCCTGGAGTTTTTTTTGTTATTTTTTGTCAGTAGCCTACTGCGTTACGGCCCACGGCTGGGGCAAGGGCTGGCCTGGCCGTCGTCATCCCGGCAATTTTAGTTAGGCCTAAATTTGATTAGGGCTACTGCCAACCCAAGTTTTTCTATACTTCTCTAGTATCTCAGATCCGGCTGTGGCCGCAGACAGGGCTAACGGCCGTTTTACACCAGATGCGCACGCTCAAAGCTATACCCACCAGATGCGCTTTTTAAATCGCAGCCTGCGAGAACCGATTGTATCAAGCTCCGTTATTTTCTAAAACTTTGGATTTTTTGAGAGCTTAGCCTCATCATAATCATGAAACCGGGGATCCCGAGATGCATTTCAAGTGCGGGAGAAATGTTTAAAATTAGTTTGCATGGGACTATTTCTATTTCTGCGTTGTTTTTCATTTTCATGTTTTGAATAAATCTGTTTTTTTATTATGGTTTGTTTTGTTTTTTATATTTATGAATATAAGCATATCTATCTTCCACTAGCACATTTGGATGAATGAATTTATAAACTAAATACAGGTTTAAAGTGCTAAACGATCAGATACGGATTTATACAGTTATTTCTTCGGGAAAGAAATGGGCTACATTAGTTACATAATCTCGTAGCTTTCTGAGGTACAAAAAAAAGCTATAGCACACTTATCAAGCCCGCCATGGAAGGTTTTAAGTCACATACATGAAACAAACATACGTTATTAATGTAACTTACACAGAAAACAGTCTACAAAGTTGGGAAGCATTTTTCTCTAAACCACTGTTTTAGGTGTAACAGGGCATCTATTTGTTTTAGAGAAATTAAATCATGGTTTTATTCGTTTGGCTGCAATGAAAACAAGAATTTATTATCAATGTGCTTGCTGTGTTTGTACCTAATGATGATGGCCGTTCAAATAGGTATGCAAAACTATATTTTGATAACAATAGCTGCACTGTGAACGCCTATAAACACACCAAATCATGCTGGCTGTTCAAATAGGCTAGGTAGGCTATGCAAAACTAGCCCTGAGAACTCTTTCAACTTCATCTGTCGTAAAATGCATTTGTTCATTGTAGTTAGGGCTATGCATAGAAACATCCTTGTTTAAAGTAAAGTAGGCTATCGTATACCAATTTCAGAAATGAATTGTTTTTGTACAGGTAACAACACAGCTTGCTTATCTCATACACATTGTAGATAGATTAGTTGGGTGAACATGATTATATGATGCAAAATATAAGCATCTACAGTGCATTTAAACACATTTGGCATGCGATTTGCTTGTGGTCGTGATCCATTCGCGAAAAAATAGACTTGAGGCGCAAAAATAAAAAAGCTTCACAATGGCAAGCCCGCTACGCAACTGCTCTGCTTTAGCCTCAGGTGGAAATATATGCATTAATTAATATTGGCATGGAAGTAACCACTCTTCCGGTCCGCATCTGCTCAGCTTGCTAAAATTAGTTCCTGGGGCCACATGTATAAACAGTGCTGAGCAGAAAAATGCCCTCAGAAAGTTTCCTATGCGGAAATTCAGATGTATAAAATAATATCTGCTGTGTGAATCTGCGGTCCTCTGCACGTGCTGGACACCATGCGTACACAATGTTTGGAGTTAGTATGATATGGTGACACTGTTTTCGAAAGGCAGAGGGAGTAAATGTCGAAATTTGCATAAGCAGATTTCCGACTTTCTCCCTGAGCATTTTTTTTACGCATTCTTTTTATACACGTAAAACGGCCTTGAGTGAGCGGCTGAGCGCACTGAGCGAAATGCTGCCTGTCAGCCAGGGCAAATCCAATACTTTGAATATTGAGGGGAGATATACAGTACGAGCGGCCCCTCCCAATTTGGACTGATCCTCGTTTTTGTTGAAATGTGATTGGCTCACAGCCCAGGACCGCTCCGACCACTATGTCCTGGGCTGAATTTTTGTCTCAGTCTATCCCTGATGGTGGGGCATCCTGCGACAACACACCCAAGGGTCCACAGTCCATAGACAATGACCAACTCTCCTACTGTAAAGACACGTGTCGGAGGCCAGTGATTGCCAAAAGCTAATTATATACGCTTTTATATAATATTACATACTGTAATGTATTAATAATGTTAATTAACATACCCATACAAAATTGGCAGGTAACTAAGGGGTGGCAGATTTGGTGATGTGATTTTGCTGTTTTCTCCTTCTTTTTAAAACAGCACCCACTGATATCTTGGATGTAACGGAAAAAGAACAGTACGTAACACTCAAAAACCTTTCCTTTCCCCATTTCATTCATTGGCATAATGCTGTATTCAGACCAGTGCTCCTCGTGTAATAGTAGTGATCTTCCACTCTCATTTCATTGATAGCATTTCAGATGTAAAATTGCATAGCCCAGCAGGATTTTGTAATCGTTAAGGCTCACTGGTCCATGGTTTTGAATCACACTTAAAATGCGGTCGCATGAGTAAAAGCCAATCCGGGTAAAATTGCTGCACATGCGCGAGACGAGCCTCCCTTTATGAAATAGACTGAAAGATATTGCGGCCCCTGCATGGTTTATGAGACCCCCTCTTTCTCTGTGCTGCAGTGGGGAGACAGTCCTGCATAAGGCAGCCTCACTGTGCCAGAGGACCATCTGCCATTACCTGGTGGAGGCAGGAGCTTCCCCTTATGAAGACAGACCTACAGGTGAGAGAGAGAGGCGGTTATGGTGGTAATATACAGAAACCTTATTCTGTGACACTTTACAATTTCTATTACAAGTCATTTGGCAGATGTGAACTTTTATAGTTTATAAGAGGTTATTGGGAAAAGACTTGATAAAATACTGTATGTATGCTAGCAGACATGAAAAAACTTTAAAAACCATCCAAAAGCCATTGTGGCTGCCCATGTGCCAACTTGACTTATATTTACACATACAACAAGTCATAAACAAGATGTCATAAAAGTTTTTTTTTTTATTATACCTTTCTATTGAAAGTGTATAAACCATGTGATCTTAGTGCTTGGCTTCAATTCTTGCCTCTCCATGCTATGGACAACTACAAGCACAGAATGATTATTATCTGAAGGTGTTTAGTGATGTGAAGTACAGGTGTGGGTGGGCAATTTTGCGTGCATATTTTACAAAAGTGGGAATCATTGTATACAGTAACACCCTGAGCTCCTTCTTACCAACAAAACTATGTGCATGGTTTGAGCATGCCGTCAGTATACCGAGCTCTTTCGCTTTCTCATCACCGATGAGCAAATTTGACATCTGACGATTGGAACCGCAGCTAATTCTGCAAAATAATTACCTGGCATCACATTAAAGCATGTCAAAATGCCACCTATCTGTGAACACGGAGCCCAGGCCCCCCAATCGAGCCGGTTAAAGCGATGCAGCGGACGCAGCCGACCGCGGAGATGTCCGACCCCGCTCGCTCAGATCAGGGCCGTCCCGCGGCGATGAAGAAGCTCTCTGCAGCCGAGGGATCAGGCTTCACGTTGGCCGCCGCAAATAAAAAAATTAAGTCACTTCACTTATGTGTTGTTTTTTTTTTTCATTCTCGGCCTCTTATTTATTTTTTCTGCAAATTTGGAACGGCCATTCCGGAATGCTCATTTGCATTTTTTAGGGGCAAGCTATGTGTACGGTTTGAGCATAGCATCCTCTGTTATCTAAGAAGAGCGTAGCAGAACAGCACATGCGTCCTAGGCACGTGTAGTCAGCCAGCGCTTAGCGGCCCACCTGCTGAGCTGTGCAGTTATTGCGCCGGAGGACAGCGTAGCTTGCGCAGCTGGCACAGGCACACCGCAGGTGCCTGATTGATGTTTGGAGTCGCTCTAGCTTGATGGTGGGGGGGGGGGGAGGGGGGGGGGGCCTCTAATCGAGGCTCAAAGAAACCGAGCCTGCAGCAGCAAAACTCAAACTCTGTGTTAGTGTCTTTCCCAGAGGATCCAAGTTCAGGCCTAATTTAAAGTTAAGTTGGAATTGACACCAGCAAGTCCCCCCCCCCCCCCCCCCCCCCCGAGTTTTCCTTTGTCCTCTTAAAACCAGACAATAGGTTTCATGAACACTTCTCCCCTCAGGATAACACAAGATATAGATATTTTTCAGCTGCTCACCCTAACCCTCATTCCACCTGCCTAGCTTCCGTCCAACACACTTTAAAGGGGACATGAAGCACTCGGTAAAGTGGCTCTGTTTTCGTTAGCTTTTTACCTTAAATTAGATATGACCGTGCATTCAAATCTCAAACCGACCCGTATTTGCTGGAAAAAGAAGTTTCAAATTTGCTTTTTTTCCACTAGGGCACAGCCATCTTGGACCAACTGCGGTCATGAAGTCACTAGGTTGGTTGGTCTCCGGCTGTTCAGTGTATTTCTATGGGGAAAAATAGCTGATTTTCAGTGAGCTCAACGATGTATCGTGAGGAAAAATTAGTATTATGAGTATTACCAAACAAAAATTTTTCACGCTTTCAGGAAAGCGTCGTGAATGGCAAGTATATTGCATCTTCACGACACGTTTCACGACATACTTATTGCTAAGAAAACGCTTTGGGATAGCCCACCCTACGTCGGTTCCTCGTGCTAGGTAGCCGGCAGCGACCAGCCAGCTATCTCTTCTGATAGATAGCCCTCCCATTGTCCCATTGTATGGTCTCATTCGGTTTGTTGTCCGAAGAACAAATAGTCCACTTTGATCGATGCAGACCACACAGTTCTGTGCTGCAGACCCGTCCCACAGGTGCACTCTGCCAATCGAGAGCAGCCAGCCACCGGCGCAGCAGTTGCGGTCTCGTCAGAGGCAGTTTGAGAAAATTAACACATTTTGTTCTGTAATACCCATTAGAGTCTGTCTTTAGTCACAAGGACTCAGCTGGTTCCTTACATTTTATAATAGGACACAATGAGCAAAAATGCAGAACAGTCAGCAAAAATCACAACAAAACTCCTATGGGTGATGGAGCAGATATCTGCCTGTTAACTTCATGCTATCTTTTTTTTTTTTTAAACTTTTTTTGACTAGCCATTGCCATGCTGTTTTCTTTTGCAGTGTTTGTAGGAGGTTAACTGCATCACCATTTAAGGCGTCCTGGGAATAATTTTCCTGTTTTTCCCCTGGTTTTTTTGGGGGTTTAAAATGACCTCTGGAAGGTGTATACTGTTTAGCTCGGTGTCACTCCTATGACTATAAATGACACTATATCAAAATAATGACATTTATTAATTCATTGATTGATTGAAGGTCCTCTTTGTCAGTTGTGGTGGTGCCCTGAGACTGCAGGAATTTTACATGTTTACACGTAGAAAAAACGACTACTCTCTATTGGTTAGATCGATAAGAGACCCTCAACCTTGTTCCCATTTCACAGAAGTGATTTATCTTTATTTCTTTTTAGTTTATTCTATTGTTTTGTTTTTGTTTTGTGAAGAGGGCTGGAACAGTAATGCGTTTGTGATAACCTCCGCTGAGTTCTTGCTTCTTGGGCATGAAAGTGGCTGAAATAGAATGACGGCTTATTCATTTGGCTGGCATAGGTTTTTGTCTGTATGAAGTGACAGAACTCATTAGTGGACGGTGTCCAGCTGGCAGGTGGAACCAATTAAAACTAGAGGAAACGCAGAGCCAGAGAGGAGACGGATGTCCAGATGAATCTTAACTCATTACAACATCCAGATCTCACCAGAAACCTCCAATTTTATTCAGAATTCAATGGCAGTGAATTTTTACTTATTTTAACTTTTTTTTTAAAATTCCAAAACAATACAAGTAACTTTTTCCCTGTACAATCACCATTGTGTTTATAGATATAAAAGTAACATATGTTTAACATTGTCTTAGAGCTTCTTAGCAGATGTTTTTATCCAAAGCGAATGCATATGTTTATCAGTAAATGTAGTCCCCTAGGATCGTACTCACAACCTTTCCGTTGTTAGCGCATTGCGCAATGTATCTCTGACTGTGAAGTGATTACTCAGTCAGAGAATAGCTAGTCATGCTTTTTGGACCAGAATGTTTGTTTTGTGTTTTGATTTCATTGACACATTGTCTAAAATGTTTTTGGCTTGTTCCTTGATGTGGCTTATTCTGAAATAAATGGCTCATACTGTGTGGTGTGTTGTTTCCAGAGCAGGAAGGAGCCTGGTCTGAGTAAAGTAGTTTGGCCATTCACACTATGGGAGTTGGTTAACGCTCACTTTTTCCTGTCAGGATGAAACAACCGAAAAATCGGGCGGAGAAAGCCAAGGACCAGGACCTGGCAGCCTATCTGGAGAACCGACAGCACTACCAGATGATCCAGAGAGAGGACCAGGAAACCGCCGTGTGACCTTTTTTCCACACTCCCACACGTGCCATAAAAGTCACCCTCAGCCAGAAACCAGCAAGCACCGCTGAGGTCTATATAGTTGGTCTGAGGAGCGCATTTCACAGTTTCAGCAGGTGGTCTACCGGCCAATGCGCTGCCAGAAGATGGCCCTTAGCGCCCGCTGGTAACGCAGTGTCTACAAGAACTCCTGTCCCTTTTTATTTTTTATCTTCGTTGCACTGCCAAAAACGTACAAATAAAAGAAATCATAGTGTTTTACTCATGTCGGAATGCATGAAAGAGCTATTCTGTTGTGTTGTCCTATTCTAGTGCTCTGGCACAAAGACACAATGTTAGGCTAATGCTAGAGAAGCTTATGGAGATTTCAGGCTTGGGAAAGAGATTTCTGAATGTCGTGGTTTTATTGTTCTACAGAGAAATTGACCTCTACAGTGGAAATATGTCCTCACACAACACACAAGTACAAATGGTCATGAACAAAAAAAACATCTTGGATTTTAAAAGGGTATTTTTATAGCAGGGAATGAAGGCTATATTGTCTTTAAATGCATCCAACATGCTAGTAGTATGACTGAATGTTGCTTTAAGAGATGGAAAAGACGCTTAGGCATTTTTTATGAGACTGTTATAGTTTTATTTCCTGTGCAGTGGTTTGATGACTTGTTCATTTACTCAAAACTACAGTATGTTGTTTAAACCTTGACTCTACCTTCGGAAGAGACATTTTACACTGAAAGCTTTCACTGTACAATTTCAACATTGATGAAACCAATGCTGTTCTGAAGAGAACTATGACTTGTATTATTTGAAAAGTATACTACTCAAGTCAGAGTAGATGTTTGACTTCTAATAAGAGTATTTGGTACTGTAAACTCATATTAGTAGCTTTCTGTCAAAGCAGATTTACACTGCTATTCTTCATGCCTTGAATATTTTTTTTTTAATTGTATGGCTGATTGTTTGAATTTCTACTTGTTGTACTAAAGTTGTGGCATATTTCTTAGTATAATCAAAAGTAAATAGATATTTATATAATGCATAACTGTGAAAATTGCATTTTTGTGTTGTCATGTTTGTATTATAAAAATGTACATTTGATATATATATATTTTTGAGAGGTAGATAGCTTCTTATTTACTGTTACATAACCAGCCATTCAAGGCATCTGTGTTTATTTCTACAGTTGACTTGGTAGGAGATCCCACTTTAAAAATATATATTTATTTTAGGGGTTTAATTAATTAATTTTTTCCCTCATCTACTGGTGAAAATGGTATCTTTCAGATTTTTCATTTGCTAGCTGTTAATTTGAAGAGTCAATAGTCTTTATCGTTTGATTTTTTTGTATTTACCTAAACCAATAATTCACTGAGGCTGTTTTTTTTTGTTTACTTTTGTATATACTGATACATATACATAAACAGAATTGGCAAGTGAAAGCATTTACAAGGAACTGGGCCTTAGTGAAGCAGCCTTCAGATATTATTCACGTGGAGAAAAAAGCAATCCAAGTACACTAAAAAACTCCCCCATTTTGGTATGTTATGTGAATGCTATTTATCCATTTCTAGCCATATCTTGCTATATCTGTAAGAATCTGTAAATATTTGGATTTTTTAAGTTAAGGAACGCAGACATTACTCACTGGAATATTTCAAATGTCCATTTTACTGGCACATGAGCACGATGCATGGGAATTTTGACTAATGCCTTCTTCAGTGTGCAATTCGTAATATTCCAAAGAGCAGCTGTACCAAAGAGCAGCTGTACATTTTCAATTCATTAGTATTTTTTCTGGGATTCAGTACCCAGTATCTCTGATCAGTTCTGAATTGAGCATGTTTTATTACCCATTTATCGCGAAAGGTTTTTACATAGAAGTTAATATTGCTTAATAACACTTATTTGATTTTTTATGTATATATGTAATGCTTATACATTGCATATGATGTTCACAAAATGATTATCTGAGACTGCAGTTGCAAATGTCATTTCTTTAAAAAAAAACGTCTCAATGCTTTCTTGTCTTTTGGACAAATCAGCATACGGGGCATGTTCCACATGATCATTTCCACATGTCTGATGCACAGATTTGACAGTACATGGCAGTCATTGATGCACGTGCTAAGAAAATTTCCTTTCCAGTAGTGTGAATGGTGAGTGAGGTTCATGAACTATAATAGGCAGAGCTACTATGAACTGTCAGTCTGTGACTTGCATCAGTCAAAAGGTGGTGCAGCAGATCACAGTGATTGGTTCAAATCAAGGAGTCACTGATTTGATAGATCCATCATGTTTGATTTCATTTTCCCACCGCTAGTGTCACTAACAGCCTTTCAATATATTTTCAATCTGAGCATGATTTCGCCACAGTGAATAAAGTCACAACTAAACCACTATCATAATACTGTGTTTGGACAAATGGAAATATCTGGACATTTAAAAATGATTCCAGGAGTAACTAGAACAGGAGTATCAAATTCAGGTCCCAGGTGTGCTTGCTATTTCTCCTAACCGTAGTCCATAACTCAATTAAGTAAAAAAAAAAAATCAGCCTGCCATTTTTAACATTTTTACAAATGCTTCATCACAGTTTACTATTATATTGGATACCATTTCACATTAAGTTGCACCTATACCTGTGTAGTTAAATTACCTAATTACTAATTTGGTAACAAGAGGTTACTCTACCGATTAACTCCAATGTAGGTAACATGGACCGACAGTTAGCGGTATTCTTAAATACACATGAATATTTAGAATTATTTTACATACAACAAACAAACCTTGCCTGTTAATTTCACAATGTGTCTTTATGATATGGAATGATTTAATTTCAGCAGGAAAAGAACAGCGCTGGCCTTGTTTCACGTGTAATTAAGAATACCACCAACTGCTATTCCATGTTACCTACTTTGGAGTTGGTCAGTAATAACCTCTTGTTACCAAATTAGTTACAATTCAACTACACAGGCATAGGTGAGGTGCAACTTAACGTAAAGTGTTACCTTATATTGAAGCAGGTACACAGTTGTCGCTTGATATTTTATCTGGGGAAATGATGAGAGCTGAAAAGTAATTTGGAATCTCTCTGAATGGACACCAACATTCAAGAAGATGACTTTGTGTCTCAACAGAAATGGGTACTGTACATGTCAAATTCCTGCTTTGCCCATGGAAGTCACATTTAATTACATACTGTTCAGTGTTATACTGAAAACTAGTGCATCAAAATGTTTACAGAAATCTACCCTTTTTAACCCAATGAGGAATAAATCTATGAATTTATTTGTCTTTTTTTTAGTTTTATTTAAACCAACACTGGCCTGGGTTAAATCAACAATTGAAAAGTGTTAACTAAATTTCAGCCATCACAAAAATAAAAAGATTGTATGTTTACATTAAATAAAACTACTTGCTTCTGAGAGTCTAGCTAAATGCATATAATGAATGTTAGCCTAATAGTATATCTGTCAAAAATGATATGATAAATTTAGATAAATAAAGTGAAGAGTGAATTGAGGTCTATGTATTGAATTTGCTTTACAAACACGCACACGTGTATGTATGATATTTTTATAGTTCCATCTGCCTTTCTTTGTTTTAGTAATATACTGTTATACAGTTTTCTCTGAATGTCCATAACTGCTTCACATTCACTTTTTGCATACAGGAGGGGACTCAACAACCTTTGTCAAGATTCTGTGGCTACATACAGTATATTATCTCTCGAAACTCCATACCAGAAACATTTTCCTGCTGTAACTACTGCAGTGAAGTCTACTGTGCAATAGTTTAGTTCTTGATTTTTGCTTTCTTCTTAAACATATTTAAATTAATTTTGTTGCTTTTGAGTGACAACAGATATACATAGATAGCTGGCGTTCCATGAAAATTCCTGCATTAAGCAAGTTTTGCTTGTGGGCAGCTTAATTCACTGAAAACCATGCCTCTTCTCAGCACAATTTCAATCAACCAATTGGAAAAGCCTTCAACCGTTTGAATTGGTAAAGAAAAATGTCTCTTCCTTCACAGAAAGGATAATTTTTGTAGTTTGGTGCAGTTGCATAAATGGAACCATCTGCTTTAGAGACAATTGGACAATGAGGGAAGGGATTCTTTGCGAGAACCTCAAATGAGAACCTCTTAAAAAAATTATCTGTCAGGTTTATGCATAATGTCACAAAGAGAGCAAAGACAGGTGTTTTGTACATCCATGTGGGTGGAGCATGGTAAACATAAATGTCCAAGTTTTGTTGTGAACTGTTGTGAACATCTCATGGGGTGCAAGCCACTCCATGTTTCATCTAGGTATTAACAGCTGTCACAAATTTCGAACTTAATTTGGGGAGGTATGCTGAAATGCAAAATAAATATGTCAACTTTAGTACAAATACATGTTCTGTATATATTCATCATATGTATAAGCAAGTCACATTACTCAACTACTATAAGATTCTACTAAAAGCAATATTGCAAGATAAACCCTCTCTCCAATGTGCATTAAAGCAGACTTAAAGCACTTAAGCAATACTGTTGCCCGTAAAACCTCAAACCTGTGACATTTTCAAACAACGTGGTAAATTTGGACATAGCATGTGGACTGATGGGCCATGATGAATTTCAGCCTTTCTCCTGTATCTCTCAGTCTTGAACATTGGCTATATTGCCATCAGAAGCAAATAATCTTCCTACCCATTTTTTCTTTTTAAAAAGGCAAATCTCTGGGGTGTTGAGCTGGCAATTTAAACACTTTTGTTACTTGGTTTTGGTGTGTCTTTGAAGGTGGGAGTTATGTGGTGGAATATCCAGATACAGTACAGAATGTTTCAAAGGGAATCGCCTAGTAGCCATGTTTGACACGATTGTTTTCAAGCACGCAGAGAACTAATCTATAGGCCCTCATTTTAGTTGATAAATACCAGGGGCCTCATTTATAAAATGGTCTTACGATTACGCAGAAAACCATGACTAAGTAGTGTTTATGAAATCCCACATTGACGTGAATGTGATTGTATCTCTACATAAAGTTTATACTAGTAGTTACCTGGTGGTTATCTGGAGGTACTGCACGTTTGAGGGCCGCATGTAAATCCTCAAAGTGGGCTGCGTTCACGCTTTAAGAAAAGTGAAACTTTATGTAGAGGGGAAAGGCCACATTCACAAGATGTGGTCATTGTAAAACATGTTAGCTTTCAAATTGAAGTTCATTTGAGATTTATATACAAGTAAGTCGTAGATGCACCACTTTTAAGTTTACTTTATTTTCGTAAATCAAGCGTAAGCACAACTTGGGAAATTGTCTTAAGGTCTTAGGTTTAAATCCAAGAACATTTTATAAATGTTATAAACCTGGTTTTTGACAGAGTTTTGTGTGCTGAGAAGTACATCCTGTTATGTATAGAAACATTGAAGGTGTTTCCCTCTTTTGCTGAAGGTATGCTAGAATGTGTCGCAATTCTTACTTATTTTGTCCTTTGACCCCAAAACAGACGATGTATTGTTTACCTTAGCATGCCAGCTGGTGCCGGCAAGTTAGCGCATCTGGAGTTTGCTGTTCCTGTAGGAAAGGAAATTAAAACATTCAAGTTATGTCATTCACAGACTAACCATTGTTACAGGATACAGTGTTAAATAGTTTTGAAATCACATAATTCATATGTTTGATAGTTAAACATCTGTAGTGAATTGCTGTCGTAAATTTCTGAATGCTAGATATATTTTTAATAGGTTAAATAAATGCTACAAAACATTATCATATGGGCTTTTCAATGACTGAATGCAGTCAGGCTATGCTCATTTCTCTTTCTTTCCTAACACTTTCAAAGAGCTGTAAGCAGGAATTTTTGTTAATTTACATTTTCCATGCTTTTTTGAGTTGCTGTGCAATTCAGGGTTAGAAAAAAAAAATATATATATATATATAGCCTACATACATACATAATATGATGTGCTTGTGTGTGTGTGTGTGTGTGTGTATGTGTGTGTGTGTGTGTGTGTGTCTCAAGAATTTTTAAAGAAAATGTGTGAATTACTGTGTAATATACGGTTTCTGTAATTAGATTTAAGAAATACATTTTCTACTTACATAGTGACCAGAACTATGGACAGACAAGTGTGAAGTATAAACAATGTTGACATGTTTGTTTGTTCTATGGGCTGGTTTTGTTACTGTGTGCTTGGAAAAAATAAATATTTCATAAATGTTTGTGTGTTTTCACTGGAATTCTGTCTACATTATAAACCCCACTGTTTCATTTATATCTCAGTTGTTTTATCACATTTTTATGACTCACTATACAGTTGTGCAATAGTACATGCTGATGTGTATTTCAAGTTAATTGTCTTGCTTGGGCTTTATAACAGTTTGCATTGATAACGTTGGACTCGAGAATGGTAGGCCATAATAACACTCATGCCATGTTATGATGCTCATTGGCGCAAAACAAAAGATTTGCTGTTAATGTCAGGTGTCAAACAGTGAAGTGGTACAAAGAAGTCTCCGGAACGAAAAATTGGTTGATTATTACATTACATTAGAAATGTTTTTATATGTTTTAAATCAACTTTATTAGTCACAGGCATGTGACTATTGACAGCGCACGAGTAATGACGTGAGGTTTCTAGACATATAGCAAACTCAGAAAGGGAGATAAAAGGTTTTACAATGATGATATGCAAGTGTACACCCTCCTGAATTGACGTGGCAATGATGAGACTGGCATACAGTTGCATTTGATCATTCCAATTTGGGACACTAGTTTCAGAATCACTTGATTAAATATGAAGCTTCCTCCCACTGCACATACCCAGTTCTAAAAGACCGTTTTGATTTGTCTGCAGCCCCTCTAATGGTAGTACCACTTCATATTGCTTGGGGATCAGCAAAACTGATTAATAAGTAGAATTTATTACAATTAAATGTCCCATAGTTGCAAGCAATCCAAGTACGAACTCTGCTAATCAATTTTCTATTGAGTTTTTTAATTGACCCTTGTACAAAAGGAGGCTGTCAAAACAGCTTCAGATAAAATTGTAACCATGTGGGGGTTTTCAGTCAAGTATTAAGATTAGTTTTAGTTCTGTTAAGTTCATCGTAGAGGCAAATGTCTCAGGGCACCGTAATACATTTAGGTAAACTTTTTTTCAGCCACAAGCGATGTTTCATTCGCTTGATCCTTCTGACACTGTAGTTTTCACTGAAACAATTATACATCTACAATGCAAAGTGATGACTGCACATACTGTTACACTGTTGCATACTGCACATACTGCACTGCACATACTGTTAACTACACAAATAATATATATCACCAAGACTGCAGTTCTATTAAATCACGACATTGGAGATTAACTGGATTTGCAGAGTAGGGGGCTACCTTTCCACATGCCAAAGGTTCACATCCCTACTGAATAAAGCTATTGCACACAGATTGAGCATCTCTCGACTTGTGAAAAATAAATACGGCGGACCATTCACAATGATGACACAAAGCCAACCCTTCATGTGGGTTGGCTGTGCCAATCTAATCCCTGATCGTGAGTCCACTGGACCAAATATCATCTCTTTTCTGTATCCTTTGGCATAAATGAGATGCTAAGCCCATAAAGCTTCCCTAGGGCTTCTTCTTAGTGATCAGAGCATAGGCGTTGGAGGGCATGCAGTGAGAGTGGGTTGAACAAGGGCTAAGCATAACGCAGCTATGAGCCACACTGCCAACATGTAGAAGCTTCTAATGCAAATTTGTCAACAAAAAAAAAAAAACTAAGCTTTTACCACTCTGTTGTCAAGACAGCGCTCAAGAAGCAAGGTTTTTCTTCTGAACCCTCAGGTCAGTTGCAAAAAGTATGATATGAAGCCTCAAAGAAGACCAAATATATTCTCTAATGTGAAATAGAATGTTTACTATGGCCCCTTGATGGAATATACAGTTCCATAGACTGTTGATCATAAACCTGACGAACTTGTTACTGAGGTTGTGCTCGTCTGACTTTGCTCTAGATACATGAATGGGTTCTGACGAGAGTTTTTGTAAAGGCCTGTTTTGCACAAACATTGTGTCACTGGTGCAGGTAGTGTGTGATGTGTGGGGCATCCACAAATAGTTTTGATTTAAAAAGGAGCAACAGTGTATTGTGTAAGACAGCAAATCATTGCATGATCTGTCCGGCTTACCATAAGAAAAGGAGTTTTCGGGTCACCATGGAGATCAAAAGAGACCCAGTATTTGGAGAATGTATTCGAGTGTTTTTCTAAACATATTTTATCCTCACTGATACACAGCAATAAAGTGGAGCCAAAATGCGCAGGGGGAAGAACAAGTCACCCTGTGAGGTCAGTTTACAGAGTATTGGTCGCAGAGCCAAAGGTGTGAGGAAGGAACCACCTGGCCTTCACTTTGCTCTGTCAGAAATCAAACCAACCCCCACCCCCAACCCTACCCCTTTGGCTGCACACATCATTTCACGGTGTGTTTGAGGGGAAGAGTGACGCTGGGCGCGAGGCGAAGGGGGAAGACTTCCTCGCTCGGCTTGGCCTCAATGTGAATTTTCCGGCCTGCGGGGGTTTTTTTCTCCGTTGCTCTGGTGGGTGGCAGGCAAACAATTCCCGCACGCATGACTGAACCATTCCCTCACAAGGAGGGGTTGTGGAAGGTTAGGGGGAGTCAGTTCCTCTCCGACAAAGGCAGTGCCAGCCAGAGGTATAAATCTCCACCTCTGGGGCTGTTATGCCCTCCTTCCCCTCTATTCTCCCCATTCTTTATCTCTCAACCCTGAAACTCGACGCATTATAGGGCTGCCTTTGTCACCCTGCCCTGTCCCACCGTGTTTCCCACAACAGGGGACAACGCACAACGCAGTTCTACTCACCAAAACAGACAAATCATGATGAGATTCAGATCAACAAAAAACTGGAAAAATCTGGGCCGAATGGGTCTGTGTGATTTCAGATGGTTTATTCTCACAAGAGCTCCAGTTTGGATATCAGGCTAAACAGCCTGAACAAATTGCACACAGAATTTATCTGTATCTCCTAAAATAAACAGGTAAACAGGTATCTCCTAAAATAAACAGGTGGAGCTCAGAGTGTTATTATTGGTATCCTACAGGCACTAAGTTAGTAAGGCAGAGCATTATCTTTGTAATGCAGTGGCAATGTGTCAAACTCCTAAATGAGCAGAGCTTATATAGAGCTTAGTGTAGAGTAGTGTGAATTTATGTGACTTCATAACCTGCCTGCATAACCTGCCAAATTGGAAAGCATTATGCACTTAAAAAAATTTTTTTTTGTGATAAAATCTTTGTACTGTAGCACTTTAGTACTGAACATTTCTCCTCGACAAGCTACTTAAGTGGAAACACTTGTCTTGACAGAGCACTGCTGCAAAGCAACATGCTTCAACACCCTAACTTAGCAAGTATAAATGCTTAGAAACTTTGGCTAAAGATGGTTGAATTGACCGTGAGGAAAGTTATATTTATTAGAATCACATGCCTTTTGTATTTCGTATAAAAATAACACAATTCCTCGATGAAGCACTTCACATATTTCAGGCATTCCGCTGTGAAGCACTAGCGCTTTGATCTGCTTGTTTACTTGTATGAAAGGCACTCTATAAATAAAGCACCATACCTTTCTGTAACACAACAAGCTTCACAGAAATAAAATACAAAGTTAACACAAAATACAAGGACATTACATAAGTGAAACATATAAAGCACTGCTCATGAAGAACAAGTTAATCAAATATTAAAAAGTACCCCTCCAACGGATACAGAGGCACATTGCATTGTAGATTAAAACACATAAATTCAGTAACATACAGTGTTTCAATGCATGTTGCTTTTAGTGTAAAAAAAGTACATCACAAAAAGAATAGATCACTGCAATAACATGCCCCTCATCTCATCCTGAGCATGGCACTCCAAACATGAAGTCACATTATGACCAGGTGCACCATTTATAAAATGGTCTTACGATCAAATTGTATCTTAAGTAGTGGCTTACGCAGAAAACCATGACTAAGTAGTTATTTATAAAATCCCACTTATGATGTATCTCTATGTAAAGTTTACACTAGATGTAGGTCAAATACCTGCTGGTTATGTTGAGGTATTGCATGTTTGAGGGCTGCATGCAAAATGGATTGTGAGCATGCTTTTTAAGAATAACATATAATTGATAATCAATTTTTCATGAAGAGTACAAGAATCAATCCCGGACGTGTTTTATTTAAGACGTGATGAAATGTCTTATAAATAATGTGCTACATGAGAAAACTATTCTTCAATCATGGCTGCTCTCGCATTATTGGAGTTCAAATTGAACTTCATTTGAGATTTATATGTCTCAGGCGTAAGATGTGTAAGATGCAGATTTTCCTTCCAACTTTTTCCGTTCTCAGTTTTTTTTATGAATCAAGCGTAAGCACAACTTGGGAAACGATCTTAAGATTACGTCTAAGTTTGAATCCAAATACATTTTGCAAAATGAGGCCCCAGCAGTGGTAGGGCTTCTTGTCTCATTTACACTTCCGTTTTTTTCCCTATGTAGACATGATTGGATTAGAAGGCCGCTGTGGCCAAAGGGAAATCCATCTTAACCATACCACACTTCAGGTAGTTCCTCCACGATCGATTTGTTTGCTGGCCTGCCCCTAAGTGTACATTACCTCTGTGTACATTATTGAGCGTTGGGAGCTGGGGAAAGGGGCTTACGGCAGCAGCGGTGAACAGCTCTTTGCTTCTGCACATGTAAATCATGGGTCCCAGTTTTCTTTGCTTTACCGTACCTGTAACCAAACTGAAAGGGCACGTGTTTCACTGTGCTACACTGTGTGCACAGGTGTAGAGTGGGCTTATTGGCCCTCCTCAGGGTGCATGGAGGGTTCCAGCTCTTTAGAGATTCAAGGTCTCATGCATCTGTTTCCCTAGTAGGATAAATTTCCCTACTGCTCTCACGAAGGCACGGTAGCACCAAAATGTTGGCGTCAGTAAAATACCAGGGACTTACAAAGATTAGTTGAGCAGCTTTTCTTTCCTGTTGAAAGCTACAAATCACCCACCCCATGTTACTTAAAAAGGGAAGATGGATGTTTGGAAAATGAGTCTTATATTGTGAAACCAAACTCTGCTAATTAAACAAAACAATCCTATTGCCATCGAATTTCTCTTGTCACTTTAACAGCCAGATTGTGGTCAAATTAGTGTTTATTGTCTTGATTAATCTGGATAGGTGAGCATTTATTCTGGGTGACAATACCCAAATCAATTGGGACTCACTTTAATGATTGAAAGCAGGATCAGGTGTGGCTCGGGACGCAGAGCAAGCACTTTACCTGTGAGAGATGAAAACAAAAATAGACAGATTGGGAAGAGCTATGGATAGCAGACACAGAGTGGAGATGCCCAGAGGGCCAGAAGAAACAATGCTGATAAGCCAAAACACTATTCTGATTGGGGACTCTATAACTAGGCATGTAAGAATGGCAAAGACTGAAAATCTAACTATGGCTGACACATCTATCAGGGAGCTAACAGGGCTGTTATCAGTTATCCTCTCTGCACATCCAAGTAATATGAGGATTATTATCCATGCTGGGTCTTTTGACATTCTTCGAAGGAAAACTGGCTCTGAGATCCTGAAAACAGACTTTTCCCTGCTACTGGAGAAACTGAGCGACTGTCAATCGCAACATATATTCATCTCAGGCCCCATTCAAACTTTGGGGAAAGTAATCAAATCTTTTAGCAGACTCCTTGGCCTGAATACATGGCTGACATTGGCATGCCTCACCCTTGGGATAAAGTTTATTGATAATTTCAATTTCTTTTGGAACTGCAAAGACCGCTTCAGACCGGATGGGGTTCATCCAAACATCACTGGATCCAGACTACTTGGTGCCAACCTACAACATGCTCTTGGAATGCCATACCCAAACAAGATAAGCGCGAAGGACAGCGCACACAGGCAGACAGCCGGTATCTCTCCCCCCTCACCTGACCTTCTGCTCCACATCACCCAAGGCATTCAGAGGATGTCTTTGTCCCAATCAGGGACCCAATGACCCCCCTCCCCCCCTCCACCACAATCACCAATCAAGGAGTTAATTAAAGCTGCTGCGCTGAAGCTCAGTCAAATTGATGAAATATTACACAGGAATAACCACAGACATCATCACTCAGGTGTCTACCAGAGATGAGACAGACCCCATGCCACTTCTTTAAACATACCGGTGATAAACAGCCGGTGGCATGGCCAAACACATCGTAGCAATCACAGACCATCCGGTACCTGTCTCAGTGATCTTAAATTTGTTACTGTTCAGCCACAACCAGTATCCTTTCCTGTCACAGAATCCCTACAGCTGAAATGAGCTCTTTTTAATGTCAGATCATTGGCTAACAAATCCTTTTTGGTTAATGATCTGATAATTGAAAGGAATTTGCATTATATTTTTTTAGTTGAGACCTGGCTAAACAGCACAAACTGGTGTAGCAACACTGATAGAGGCTTGTCCTCTAAACTATAATTTTTATCAGTCAGTCAGACAAAACAGGAAAGGAGGAGGGATTGCAGCCATTTTCTCTACACTGTTTATGTGTAATGACATTTACCTGGGTCAATTTACATCATTTGAATATCTTGCTTTTGAGCTCAAAGCAGAATTATCAGTGCTCATTATTACATTATATCGGCCACCAAGATATTCATCACTATTTCTACAGGAATTCTCAGAGCTGATCTCACTTGGTATCACTAGATATGATAGATTAATCCTGAATGGAGACCTGAATATTTATATTAATAAAAAGAATGACTCCAATGCTATGGAGCTTATGAATTTACTGGACAGCTTTGAACTTACCCAACATGTAAATGAAGCCAGTAATCAGCATGGTAACACCCTAGACTTGGTAACACATGGTAACACCCTAACAACCGGGTTAAACATTGATAATGTTTCAGTATTCAAATTACCTATTTCTGACCATCACTGTGTGTTCTTTGATGCCAACCTAATCTTAACAAAGACTAGAAGGGAATTTTTGGTTCAAAACGTATTCCTAGATGACAAGGCTGAAGCAAAGTTCTCTAATATTATGAGATCATTTGTGCCATATTACATTACATTACATTCATTTAGCAGACGCTTTTATCCAAAGCGACGTACAATAAGTGCATACGGAGACGTCATCAAGATCACTACAGAACAGACAAGACAAAGCACATCCTTCCCATAATGTAGCAGCTATCCCTAGTAATGAACGTTGACTGTAGTTCACAGTAAGCTGTGGGTAAATCAGCTATACTACACTTCTATTCTAGATACTATTATAAACTATAACAAACAGACAGGAAAACACAGGGAACTAGTACCATGAGGTCCTAGGTTAGAATATCAGTCAAGATGGAGTCTGAAGAGGTATGTCTTCAGGCCTCGACGGAACGCAGGCAGGGTTCGAGTAGAACGTATGGGAATGGGAAGTTCATTCCACCACTGAGGAGCTAAGGTGGAAAAGCTCCGCAGTCGGGACGAGCGAGAGCCGTTGACACGGAGGGGGGGAAGTGCGAGTCGCTCTGCTGTAGAAGTGGTCGAGCAGGAACATAGTTCTGGATTAAGTCCTGCAGGTAGGCAGGGCCTGTCCTATTGGCTGCAGTGTAGGCCAGGGTCAGAACTTTGAACCTGATCCTGGCTGCAACTGGCAGCCAGTGGAGTTACATGGAGTTACAGGGGGGTTACATGGGAAAATTTCGGGAGGTTGAACACAAGCCGGGCAGCTGCATTCTGGATCAGTTGAAGAGGCAGAATGGTGCAGGCCGGTAGGCTTGCGAGCAGGGAGTTGCAGTAGTCCAGGCGTGAGGTGACCATGGTCTGGACAAGAAGCTAAGTGGAGTAGGTGGTCAGGTACGGTCGAATCCTCCTGATGTTGTACAGGAGGAACCTGCAGGACCATGCCATCGCCCTGATGTGCTCTTTGAAGTCCAGCAGGTCATCCAGGACCACCCCCAGGTTCCTTGCAGAGCGGGAGGCTGCCACCACGATCCCGTCAACGGTGATGGAGAGGTCATGTAGTGGGGAGGTCTTGTACGGCATGAAGAGGAGCTCTGTCTTGTCAAGGTTGAGCTTCAGGTGATGGGTAGCCATCCACTCAGAGATGTCAGTCAGACAAGCAGATATCCTCTCCTTAACCTGTGGGGTAGAGGGAGGGAAAGAGAGGAAGAGTTGAGTATCATCAGCATAGATGAAGAGACTTAGTATACATAGAGAACAGCAGAGGACCCAGTACAGATCCCTGCGGGACTCCTGTAGACAGGGGATGGGGAGCAGAGACGGAACCCTTCCAGGAGACTTGGTAGGATCTATCAGTGAGATACGATACAAACCAAGAGAGGGCAGTCCCAGAAATGCCCATCTCAGCGAGTGTGGAGATCAGGAGTTTGTGGTTGACCGTGTCGAATGCTGCAGACAGGTCAAGGAGAATCAGAACAGAGGAGAGGGAGGACTGTTAGGACTGCTCTTTACGGTTAGGACTGCTCTTTAAATTACATGGTTGAAAATTTCAACAATACCTTGTCATCTGCTTAAAATACTGTTGCTCCAGTAAAGATTAAAAAGAGGTTGACTGACAGAATCTCCCCATAGTTAAACAATAACAGTGTTAATGATATTAAGAGAATCTGTCAGGCAGCTGAAAGAAAATGGAGGAAAACTAAGCTCACAGTTCACTGTTATATATACAAAGAAGCCATAACTGCCTATAACAAAGCAATACGTCTGGCAAGAAAGGATTACTTTTCCAAGATTATTACAGAGAATGCTGGAAACTCTAGAATATTATTCTCCGCTATTGACCAGCTACTCAACACTGCCCCACCCCTCCGCAGTTCTCTGCGTACCTGTCTTTAGGCAATAAATAAATGGATGAGCAATAATTACTTAAAGTTAAACGAGAACAAAACTGAAGTCCTACTAGTCGGCCTGTTTAATAATCTGGGGAAATTTACTCCCTGGATTAAATCTGAGGTTACAAGTCTTGGTGTTATCTTAGATTCAGATCTAAACTTCAAATCCCACATTAACAAGGTGATGAAAACGAAATGTTTCCACCTTAGAAACATAGCCAAAGTACGACCATTTATAAATAAAAAAAATGCTGAAAAACTGATCCAAGCCTTTATTTCAAGCCAACTCAATTACTGTAATACACTTTTTACTGGCCTCCCGAAAAAAACCACTGAGAGACTTCAGATCATTCAAAACTCTGCAGCTCAGCTATTAACCAGAACCAAGAGGAGAGAACACATTAGTCCAGTTTTAGCTGCTATGCACTGGGTTCAGTGCAGAGCAGCTAGAATTAATTTAGAATTGATTTTAAGGTCCTCCTCCTTATATACAAAGCCTTTAATGGGCTAGGACCCAGCTACATTGCTAACTCCCTTGTCAACTGCTTGCCTTCAAAAACATTGGAGGTTCCCAGTAGCAGTCGGAAGAAGATCGGGGACGCAGCCTTTGTCGATTACACCCCAAAGCTATGGAACACACTACCTATAGATATCAGGGAAGCCAGCTCGCTAAATATTTTTAAAAGAAAGCTAAAAATGTATCTTTTCACTTTAGCCTTTAACTAGCTATGACTTTCCTGACACAGGCCTGAAACTCTTTTTTGCACTTGCTTCGCACTTATGCACTGCTGCACTTCTTTTAAAATGTTGTATTTTACTTGATTTCATGCATTCTATGTATTCTATTTTTTCCATCTTATGTTATGCATTTTATGTATTCCATCTTCATCTTCATTTTTATCTTATTTTTATTATTATTATTATCAAGTGGGTTTTATCTTCCATCTTATTTTACATGAACTATGGCACTCTATCCCTGTTTTTATGTTCATTTTATGTCTATTTTTCTTTTATTGCTCTTGATCTGTATTTAGTTTTTATTGTTGTGAAGCACTTTGGGCTGTATTTTATGTATGAAATGTGCTATACAAATAAGATTTATTATTATTATTATTATTATTATGACAACACATGACCTCGCCATGAGTTTTCTATGTCAGTAAAAGTACCAGGACAGACAGGGAATTTGTACAGGGATGAGAAAGGCAAGAAAAAAACTACCCAACATTCAAGAGAGTAAGGAACATTTCTGTAAAACAATGAGAGAATAAACACACGCATTCCGGAAAGTTCTCTGTGTATGTTTCAGGGTCAAAATGTCACATCAGAGAATCCAGAATGAAAACTCACACACTTCCTTATTCTCCAAAGAAGTGACATTTTATTTTATTTACTTAATTATGTGACAGTTAATGTTTCAATGCACCTAAGATTTTCTAAGGCCAAGCTACGCAATTCACACAGGTCTGTTTAAATGGTTTAAATGCTGTACACAGTATACCGGATTAAATTATGTCAAATTCAACTTCAGTAATTTAATGACTGGAGATAGCAGTACACCAGTGGCACAGTTGAAAAAGAGGTTGGTTTAAAAAAATTACCTCCGGTTGTGGTGTGGTTTTGGGTTCATTATGGCCAATTAGATAGGTCACTTTTCTCCCTCGATGCATTAACAAACAATAATATAACATAATATCTGTGTGACTGCTCCTCATTTTCAGTGTTCACATGTGTGCATTTGTAACACAATTAGGCTACAGAGTGCCAGTGTATGCGGTTTCGCCCACGCAGAGGTGGGTGAAAACAAAAACAAATGATTTAATACCAGCATTGAACGTTTTTGTGTTGACACATTCTCTAGCAATTCCACTAATGCTTAGGCACCTTGGCACTACTCTTGTCAAAATAAATAGGGCACTTAAAGTGATCCTCTCATTTTTGTGTCACTAACATCTGAAAGCAAACGTCTCCATTTGGAACACACGTCACTCTCACAACTTTCATAAGATGTGCCACTAGAGATGAGCCAACAATATATTCATCGCACACATCATGTATACAGATTTTTTTCCATCAGGATTTTCATTTGATCTGTCGTGAAATATGTCTGATTTGTCAAGGTTCTACAATCTGGGCCATTGACTTCTCTCTGCCCATGCAGTGCTTCCTCATCTCTGATTCTGAATTCTGCTTGACTTCTTGGTTTGCTGTATTTGTTGTGTGTCAGAAAAATCACCTCCCAACTCTTGCTGATATAGGAATTCCCAGTTCTCAGGTCTCTTGAAGAGGTTATTTTTTGCTTACTTTTCTACTTTATTTCTACTGTAGTATCCCAAGGCTAAGTTTTAGGTGACATGTCATGTCTATCATATGTTGAAACATTGTCATAAGATTGCCATTTAAGGTATTGCTTCTACTATGACTGTGATGCACACACAGTTATTTAGCTTTTTCCTCACTTTTTTGTCATGTCGTGTCTTATTCCTGCACATAAATTAGTGAAGGTTTTTAAAAAAAGTTATTCTGATGTAGGCTATGTATACACATTTAAGATGTACTAAGTGTGTACCCAATGGCTCATGACCATGTCATTAAATGCTACATTTGCCAGGATTATGGCAAAAATCATGCCACTAAACAAGTGTACGAAATGGCCCTTATAATGACAGGAATGTGTGTGTGTGTGTGCGTGTGTGTGTGTGTGTGTGTGTGTGTGTGTGTGTGTGTGTGTGTGTGTGTGTGTGTGTGTGTGTGTGTGTGTGTGTGTGTGTGTGTGTGTGTGTGTAAGTTTGTAGATCATATAATATGCTTATGTTTTATGAATTTTAAAAAATTGATGGAGATCCAGTTAAAAATGGTGGCCTCATCATGTCTACTGACACAAACCACACAGCATACAATTGATTTACATGTTGTGAAGAGAACCAAACAAGAACATGGCCTGGAAGTGTGTGAAGTGTGCCATTATGAGCATATTATATATAAGATATAGATAATATAATGGTTCTCACATTTCTGAGAAGTGCGAAATAAAGCTTTTTTGAGCATTGATAGCACAAGCCAAGGTTACCAGGACAACTGTAACATGTGACAGCATCTTAATGAGGTGCTAATTGTTTCCTGCTGTCCTAACTGTACAGTACTGAGAGATTGTGACAGTAAACAATATAACCTGCTAAGAGCATAGTGTTATGTGCTGGGTAATGTGTCAGTCTATATTACACTGAAGTATATGTATAGACAAGTAGTTTATATATGGACACCTTCATGTTGATATTGATCTCTGGTAATGGGGCAGGTCAAAAGATAGCCATGCTTTTGGTCTGATTTTAATTATGTATAACCTGTCATTTAAATTTTCCCATTGCAATGTCTAACAGCAATCAATGCTGAGCATGGCATTGGACAGCACTGCACAGCACAATCAATTGTCACTGCCTATGGTAAAGGCAATAATTACATAATGCAGTATCCAGATGTAGAATGGCCAAAGACATTTTAACCATATTTGTATGTAGTGAGAATTGGTTCCATATTTCTTTTTAGAAAAGAATATAAAATATTCTAATCAGATAGACAATACAGTCTCTCCAGTTGTCTCTGATGATTGTGATCATATTGCATTTATTTATTAACAGCTTGTATTTTCATTTAGTTACACTTCTCTCAATGTGACACTGACACACCATCAGTACATTGAAACAGATTCATGGAATGTCTTACATTCAACACCCAATCACAGGGTGCGGTGTGAGGTGTGATGTAAAATCTCAATAATTTATGTATTGTTTGTTTGCAAATGTGTTCTTGTGTGTCCATGTTGGAACTTTTTTTTTTTTTGTGATGTTTTTATTTTGTGTGAGGCAACAGTCCCAGTGGGAAGTTTTCTACTTCACCATGGAGTTTCACCATGTGATTATCAAAAAAAAAAGTGACCCCCCCAACCCTCTTCCCCAATTCTATGAACTGATTCACATGTAAGTAATAAAACAAACTGCATGGTGTATAATTTGCAATACACATTGAAGAGCCGTATCCAACCATATTTTTGGAAAAGCATCGTAGTATCTGTTTTTTCTTAAGTAGAACATCTTTGCTGACAGGTAAACCCATTGCTATGTTAAAAACTTGGATATATTTCAGATTTTTCATAATTTGCCAGTGGATAAGATGGAAAGAACTGATGTCGGATATAAATTCACTGTTAGAACCAACTGATAGAAAGCTGAGGAGTCGTGTAATTTTATTGACGGAGACAAATTTATAGGACATCTTCAAGAGACCATCTTTACACTATCTACTTTTGAAGTCTATATCACGTGACCTAATGACGTCACCGCGTGGTTAATTTAAACGTTGCCCTTATGTGACTGACCAGCTCAAACTAGTTTTGGAGAAACAAAGGACGGGGCAACAGATAACAGAAAGCGCTCTTGGAGTACTGACGAGGGTGGAGTGAACGGAAACATTCGGAGCAAGGAGTTCATTCGTGAGAAACACAATCTACAGTGCAAAGTAAGTTGAATAAAATCATGTAATCATTAAAGGTTACTTTGTATGTCAATTGTGCAATTAAAATGTCTATACAGAATTTTGCATGCGTTTTTGAATGGAAAAACTTAAGTGGAATATGCTAATCACATTTGAAAAGTAATGTAACTGTAGATGCTGTTGCTACATAATAAAATGCATACGGAAAATAACATAATAAAATCGAAACAGCATGTCCCAGAGGGGGAAAACTTTCGATAAAATAGTGCGGGTGTTATTATGCTACTGGTCTAACATGGAATGGTTAAAGTTTGATAGGATGGTCTGAGTTAGTCGTGCGCCACTACATATTGCTGAATAGTTTGAGAGTAAAGTTTTTTATATATGTACATTTAACTTTGAAGGTATATATTTTGTATATTTGTTTTCTTTTACGTTTAACATAAGCCTTGGGGTACAACAAACTACCACACCTTATAGTATGCCCGGCATATAGACAAAAAAACGTTTCATTGTTAAATTTACATAGGCTATATCATTTATAGTGTCCTCAAAAGTTAAAATAATAAACTTTCTCACGTTCCCAGATTGATAGCCTAGTCCCATTTTAAATCATTGTCCGAATAACATGCATTCTTTGCCTGTGTTTATAATTGTACATTCACATACATGCTTAAATGTATTAAGTTTAGAACGGAGAACTAAATTATAGTGTATTTGATTTAACACATTGTTACTAATTTAGGTCAGTAGCTAATACTATCCAGAAGATGAGTCCTAGTTTAACCGTTTTGTCCGTGCTACAAAAGGCAACGGTGGCGCATTTGGAATTAATAGATAATCCAGCACCATTGTTATGCACTGAAACCTATACTGAGCCCCTTAACCCTTTTTGTTTTCGGTTATGTAGTAACCTATACTTTTCGTCACAAGGCGAACTTGCTGGAACTGCGCGCAGACTCGCTGTAATGTTCATCGTAAGCATTTTCATTGAACACTGGGTGCTTCTAGCGCTTGTGCGCGTCTGTCAAAGCCGAACAATTAATTGGTTAGCCCAGTGTAATTGTTTCCTCACTCGAACAATCCAATAGGTGCCCCTTATCTGTCAGTTATTGGATGGAGATACGGCATGGATGAATACAACCATTCTTGGTGTACTATTTCCGAGAAGAATGTACATTGTTCAAAGGATCGTTAGTGTTCAACCATTAACCCAGATAGCAGCTGTTGATGGGCCAAATATGGTTGAGTTTAGGCACTTAAGGGTCAGTTATTATGACAATGGCAAGTGTATTGTGGGCCAAAAGTGTATAAGTATAAGGTTTGTGCAGCAGTGTATTTTCATTTTGGGCCAAAAGTGGCCAAACTGTGGCAGTCACATTGAAGTTTTATCATGTCATTTGTAGCATGGGCCAAACGTGGTCCAAATGCAACCAACCACACGTAAGGTCATACATGAGACATGGTCTCATCAACGTTGAGTTGTGGCTGCATTCTGGCAGTCAGATTTGGATGGGTTCATTGCCATCATTCCATAGCAGTATATGGGCTAATGAAAGTGTCGGCCAACATTAATTTGCTATCTGGATAGTGACTTTGTTGAACCCTTTACACAGTCAAGATTACACAAGATATTGAGATGGACACAGAATGATTGGTTTGGATAACAGTACATTTCCTGAAGAGCAGTGGGAACAAGCAGAAGTTTCTGGTTTGACCTGAAGGATGGGGATGAACCATGCAAGATTCTTTATCTTGCCTTTTCTTATAAAGAGGGGCAACGTTGAATGGGTTAAGGAAGTGGTGCAGTGCTTTATGACTTGTTAAACAATGTGTTGTAACTGGGTTATAAATATAATGAAACCTAGGCCTGGCCCTTAACCTGTTTTACTATTTATTGAACATTTAATATTTATTGAAATCATGAGTGCATTGGCATTTGAATTAGAAGATTTTGTTGCTGATTCCATCTCAGCAGCTAACAATTCATATTATATATGGGTAATGTATAGTAAGATGATACGTTCATTTTACTCTGGACAAAATGCAAGATGACAGTGTGTATTTTCATGGAATGTAGAACAGATAGCAGTCAGTGAAGAGCAGGCTACAGTGGAACTGGACATTTGTTTTACCACATTATTGTAAAACAGGTAGTGTAAACACTAAAGTGTCCGGTAAAGAGTGTCAAAGTTGTCAGCACAGGCTCTGGGCATGTCTCAGCTTGGAGGAAAAACACTGCCAACCCCCCCCCCCCCCGCCCGCCCGCCCCGCCCCGCCCCCCCGCATAAGTCCTGTGATCATTGCTTTGAGAGGGTCCCTGGATGGTTTTGTGCCTTAACATTTCTGTCTTTCTCCCAGCGAACTGAATGAGCGGATAAAAAGTGCTGGGATCACAGGGTTAGAATGGCGAGGGCCAGCCACTTGCGCACTCTTCTCCTTTCACTGGCTGTGACCTTTTTCACCTGCTCATTTCTGCATAGCCATCCTTCCTTTCTTTCTCCCCTCTGCTTCAGATGCAAAGTAGTGCTTTTTGTGGAGGCCACAGGGGAAAAGCTCTTTAGACGGCACCAACGTGGACTTGTAGTTGCGGATCCATGTAAGAGCATGTAGAGGTTCAGGCTACTGTACTAAATACGCTCCATTTTTGTTTTTGGCCATTGTTGTTTTGAGAATATTTGAGAGAAAGGTGTGTAATTTGCAGTGTGTAGGTTGTAGCCCATCCCTCTGGCAAGATCAAATAACACCTGTAGAGAGGCAAAAGTTAGGAATCTGGACCTCATTACAATTAAACAGGGAACCTATAATTTTTGGGATAAATAAGCTGTTAAGCTGTCCAGCACCTGGATTTGAGGGTAATGCTATTTATGAGTTTCAGAACTTTTTACAATAGGTGTTGTTTCATCACTACATATATTCAACATTCACATTATTTTGAGTTGGCAGAAGGTTGATACTCTTTGTTCTCTTGTAGAGACAGTATTTGTTTTTAATCAAACATTAGCGGAATGTTAAATGTTCTCTTTTTTGACTGATGTGTGTTTTCTAAATTCAGGACAAGTGGAAGGTTATGTAGGCTTCACAGTTGTCCTTATTAAATAAGGGGAGAAAGCGTTTGAATTGGTTCCAGATTTGCCCTTCAAATTTGAAAGTAACACATTTTAAAATGTATAAAACGCAAACTAGGCCATTGTGGTTAGGGTCTCTTCTTTTGTATTGACTGCAGCCTCGGTACTGATATATTCCCCTTGCAGCTGTAGAGCAGTGTTAGAGGGCAATGGACTGGAAATATTGTCCTCCGGCCTTTCATACAGCAATTAGACTGATTTCCAAGATATTATTTGAGCTTCCTGCATGCTTGCAAAATGTACTCTGCTGCTTGGAATGGTGCTTTTTAGTCCCTTCCGCCTTGGGTCTTCCTGTCTGTGGTGCTGGTTGACAGAATGGTCTATGAACTTGCCAGGCAGTGCTACGTAGCCATCTTTCACAATTCTACTGATGCACAAAATCAGCCCGGGGCTTTGGCACTGATGCTGTTCCAAGGCTTCACTCATAACCACAAGAAACCAGAGGATTGTGCTTGGAAAAATTTAGGCTGATGAACAGCTGGAATTTCGCAGTGCATCCCATCCTTCAAGGGTGACTCATTTTAGTGAGAGGTTAAGACAAAAGCAAGACTATTTCTAATTCTTGAGAAAATTTCCAAAATGAAATGACACCCTTACATGAGTATTGAGGAGGGAATTGTAAGGGTTACCGATGCGCTTGAATCTCAGAGGTTGTACTGTGTTTACATTTGATAATGAAATGGAAGGGATCTTTTCCCCATTCGGCCAAGTTAAAAGTCGGTGAGCAAAGCTGTGCCGTGTATTTCAAAGGAGGACATGACTAATGCGTGTGTTTCGGTCATTGTCTGCTGAGGCATAAAAGCCGTCCTGAAGTGGGCATGGAGGCTGACTGGACCTTTGTATCCTGTGTCGCTTTGTGACCCCTGCTACCCACAGACCCCTTTTTTCACCGAGCCAGTGGGAGTTCTGCCTTCTCGGTCACTAGCTTTTCTGAGAACAGGGGTATTGTACCCTTGTGTGGTGGAAGGATCCTAGAGTCCATCTTTTACTATATTTCCATGCACTACCAGCAAAACGAGAGCACAATGGGTACATTACAGCCAGGATGTAATCATTAGACTTGTTTGTGTCTGATTTGTGGCAGGATTTTATTTTTCTTAGTTTGAATATTATTTGAATTGAATTGAATTGAATTGGCTCCACATCAGAAGGGGGCGGGGGGTTTGTATTTCCAAAAATTAAGCTGTGGGGTGCCAAGTCTTCCCCAAATAGGAATTTTAAGTGGAAATTCTTTTGTAGAGTCAGACCTTTGTCCCAGGTTACACATCTCACCCATCATGTCAGGGACTCTAATTCCAAGACAATCTTACCTAATGGATGACTAATGAGGCAAAATGACTAATTGAAATCATGGCTAACTGCAAAATATGTGGTTTCCTAATAATTACATAGCTTATCTTGGTCACTACAGAACAGTTTCTACAACAAAAAAAAACAGTTTCTCTGGGCCCTCTGCACAACTGAGAAGAGCTTCTTTCAGTAACGTAGTACATTTGCAAGTTTTCAAAGGAAGCCAGGTCATAAAATGATGTATGGCGCAGAATGATAATTACTGGGATAATTACTGCTATTTCAAGTTTCCCTATCTAATATTGGGCCACTGCATTTTTGCTGGTGGCTATTCGTCAGTTTTCTGTAAAAGGGATCGAATCACTAAATTCATAATTAAATCTATTTATTTTTTCTGTGTATTGACGGGTGGCTGGTGCTAGGTTTGTTTTCCTTTTATCAAAGTCAGTAAAGTGTTAAGAAAAAGTGTGTTTCTTGGATAAATAATTTTTTTCCGTGATTTTTAGTGATTGACACAAACATCTGCTGAATAGTTTTTACTAATTCTGTGTAAAATTCTTTATTTGTTTATAAGGAGGAAGCCCAACGCCATTACTGTCAACACCAAAATACAGTTAGTAGGAAGTTTTCAAAATGCAATACGTTGCATTTACAAAGAGAGAATTGTATTATCCTAGATTGATCAATGTATTTATTGAGTATACATATGCATATATGTTCAAATTCCGCTGGACAGACAAAAGATTTGGCTCTAAGGCACGGCATGGGATCTCTGTTTTCCTTCCTTCAAAACAAAATAAAAAGAGGCAAGAAAAGGCCTTATTTTGAACCAAGGAATCTGTATTCCTCGCAGAGGGTAATAAAAGCTATTCAGGGACAGCTAGGCCTCAATCTCGGCAGGGCCTGGTGGCCGAGATGAAACCTGCTGAGTGCCGTTTCTCTCCAGACAAAAGGGTTGCCTGGAGAAGCCCTCAGTGTCTATGGCCTGGGGAAGAATGCCATTGGAACGGCTGGCTGGTATGGGAAAAAAAACAAAAAACTTTGAGAGCCTGCCTTCTGAAACAGGACTTGTCCGTAATTTTTAACAGCAGCACACAAAGAGAGAGGGAAAGATTTATGGAGTCGGGAGTATTTAGTCACGCTCTGCTGGGTTGCTGGCGCTTAATAATGTTTGTTGCGGGGCAGCAAGCTTTACTAGGTCAACAGAATATTTTATGAACTTGTTTTAAGAGAGTGTTAAGTGTATGCTTCCGTCGGCCTGCCAGCCTTAGCTTTTGTTTCCTGCAGGGCTTTATTTGCTGCGCCTTCTGTATGAGGAGTGGGCAGATAAATAACCAGTGCTTTATGTATAAACCAAGGTAAAGTCACTCAGTGAGCTCACGGCAGCTTGGTGAGGAAATATTTAGGTAGCCCCGGCCAACATGATAAGCATATGGAAATAGTCTCCCTAACAGCTGAGATAATAGCATTCTTTCACCTAAGGCCATGCCTCAGAGAGCAATTAATATTCCGGTTGAACGGATGGAATGTTTCCAGCGTATCTGCTTACTTTGGGAGGAGAGGATCCCTGCCAGGAGAGTTGATTTGTCCCTGGTTTATGACCTTTCCAGATACAGCAGTGGGTGCCCATTGGTAGGGGGTTGGACTGTAGTGGCTACAGATGGGACGCTTACCATTGGCCCGCCTCTGTTTATACTGGTCTACAGTGGTCAATAAGCCTGAATTTTCTATTTGAATAGCTAAATTTTATGCATTTAGCACTGTATAAAGTATCTTTCACTACTGACACGAGAACTATCACGGGCATTAATTCTAAATCATGCATTTTTCGAAAGCAAAATTACACTGGTGCTAGGAATTTTATTTAACTGTTCTTGTTTTTTTTCTTAAATACGAATGTTTTACTGACCAACATTTAAAGCAGGATCACAAACAATTGTTTTAAGGATATAAAGCAGTCAGACTGGCGGCATTTTAATTCCGCCTGTCTCAGCGAGGTAGTCTGGCCTTTTAAGTCTTGCATATTATATCAATTATGTGAAATAGCATTCTACCTTTCTGTCCATTTGCCCTTTTTTAAAAGGCACAGCACCTGGAATCTATCAGTTCCTTTGATTTGAAGCAGGTGCGGAAACAGGAACTGCAGATAAATGGGCCTTGATTGTTTGCTTTTATTTTTCATATGGTTCAAATTGTTGCGACTTTTGCATGTAACTGGCTTATTCTGCATTATATCTTTATTGTCCATATGTATTGTGTAAAGTTAACCATGTCTTTTGTGTCTGGTTAAAGGTACAGTAAAATCCTGATTGTTCTAGTTTTAAATATGATAGAAACATTGCAGAATGAAGGAGCAGTGTTGCTCTGCTTTGCATTTATACAGATACCCTGTCACGCACTGTAATAAAGTAGCCTATAATAGATGCTCTGTCCCATGATTTATGTATGGAATATTAATTTGGGTATGGGACAGCTGATGAAAGGTGTACAGCTTGAGTCCTGGGTGGGAAGCTACAGTATGTTTGAACCCTTAGTCAAAGCATTTCATCTGAAGTGTTGGAAGTAATGATCCAACTAGAAATTGCCTGCATATTGCAGTGTAAAATTGTATTTAATAAGTCACCCAGATAGTGCCTAGTAAGCAAGTTTTGAGCAGCGTTATGAGCAATCTAGTAACATAGGTTGTTGTATACATTTTTTGTAAATCCCATAAACAACATAGTAAATTTCCTCCATGCACATTCCTCTTGGCTTCTGTGTTGTGGCAGTAATTATTCAAGTGGAAACAGAAGAGAAAGGCAGGATTAACACATTTGCTCTTTGCTAATCCTGTCCAGTGCCCTCTTTTTAATAAGAAGCACACTTGTGTGGAGGCCAGGAGCATGCTGTTAAGACTTACAATGAGTGCCACAAAAACAACTAATACCAATAAAACTTTGATTTGATGGTGGTTTGGTTCTACATACAGATGACTAAAAGAACACCGGGTTTGCTTGGATATGCACTGAAGAACACCCTTTTTATAATGGATTATGCATTCTTGTTTGGCCTCTTCCTGGAATAGTAAGAATGAGTCTTTTTTTCCGTAGTTTCCATAGCATCTGCTGGAAGAATGTCACTTGACAATGAAGTTGCCTCTCCTGTGGAGTATTTAGCATGGTCATTTTAAATCAGCTGTCAAAGTTTCAAAGCTATGCTTATCAGATACATTGTCACTGACAAGCATCGTCTCTGAGTGAAGGATTGTCAGAGCTAGTGTTCAATAAAATATTGTTCCTGGTTTTTTTTTGGTAGGTATGGATCTCTGACGGCCTTGGGGTTAATGCAGGTACTGTTTGGTAGATTTAGTACTTCAGAAGCTACAGTATTTACATTAAACCAAGTTAATTAAACTACTTATAATTCAAATAAATAGTTCATTATGTAGGCTAAGCTATTTATTTTAGTAAAACTGAAATATGAAGGGATGTGTGTATCTAAGACATATTCTATTTTTCTTCAATTAACACATATTCTGAATAAAGAAATATCAACTTAAGACTTGTGCTCAGGATAGCAATGATTCATCTGCCAAAGAATTATGAGAACTCAAAATATGCAGTAAAAATGTACAGTGAACCACAGGCAACAGAAACTGCCAAATGGCTGAAGCTAGGCAGTTAGTACCAGGATGGGAGGCCTCCTGGGGAAACTTAGTTGCTGCTGGAATTCTTTTGGTGGGACAATATTACCATGTCCCCCTAAGTTTGGTTTTGGTTACAACTTACATGTTAAAACTAAAGTTTTGCCTGTCAATATCTCTGCCGTTTTAGCACCAATTACCAAGCCACTTGGCAGCTCAACTCATCTCAGCAAAAAAAGAAAAAGAAAAAAATTTGTTCAGCCGTTTTCATATAGTGAAGTACATAAAAAATTTGCATTAAGATTAAGAATTTTCCCAACAACCTAGCTCAAATTCTACAACTCTAATCACTAAAGTAGACATAGCGATATTTCGGGCATGACATGGACTAATTCTTTTGATGGGTCACATTTCTGTTTATTGTACAGTTTTTAAATAAACCTTTACAATCCAATGATACCGGAAATTATTTAGCCAATGACTTAACATGGGGGCATAAAATTGTTAGCAATCTGATGCTAATTGATAATTGTACAACCAATACGGGAAGGCCAAAGTGTGTGTAAGGAATTTTACTTGCTCTCATACACTTCCATTAAACCTCCACTGCTAACCGGCCATATTACGTTACCTGCTTATAACCTAAAAGTACAAAGCGAGTTTTTGATTTTACGGTATGGTTTAACCCTTTTCTGAATCACAAGTGTGGACAGTGACACATCAATTTGAGTGAGCAAGATGGATTTAGCCATATCAGCGATAACCAATAGTTCTAGCTACACAACTCTGACTGACAGAATGGCACCAGCTGCTAAGGTTAACTTAGCTAGTGACAGAGCCAGCAAGAATACAGCTACTATCTAATGTTAATTTGACATTTTGACTAGATAAAAACAAACTTGTAATGTTAGCTATCTATCGTCAAAGGAACGTGTTACTCCAGTCCAGCCCTAAGCAGCCAGATTGGCAATGTTACCATTACATTGGCTAGCTATTATTTCCCAAGCTATCAAACAGCAATCTCAAACACCTGGAAGCACTGTTTCTGCACAATTTCTGCTGACACACTGATTGAACTTTATAGCGGTGTGTATAATTACATTTTGTAGTGGACGTGTTTGTTGGCAGTAATGTTCATCTTCAGTTAACATATGTTTATTCAATGTTCAAGTGGATATGTAGCAATAGTTATTTACATTTTATAATAATAATATACTTTTTTTAAATGGAGAAAAAACCCTGAGGATTAATAACAAAAAAAGGTTTTAAGTGAGAAGTTATGCTTGGTCAAAAGCCACAAAAACAGGAAATTCAGTTGAGCACCACCAAGCCAAACCAATCTGCCCAGTGATGATGTACATGTTTTGTGAAATACAGTAGACCAACATAGCTACAGAACTGTAGTAGTCAGATATAAAAAACAGAGTACTGGAAATCCCTGATAGTGTAGAGAACTTGGTGCTGATAGCATTGAGAGCTTTGTGGTGCTCATTTGAATTTCCTGTCTTTTGTGGCTTTTGACAAGCCAAACTTCTCACTTAAAACATAGTTTTTTGTTCTTAGTATAATATTGTATTCTGGTACAAAGTGGCTGGCGTCCATCACTTAGGTGGATGATACAGATTGGTGGTGGCTGAGATTAGTTTACCGCATTCACTGTGAGCTGATTTGAGATCTTAAAAAGCATGACTTAAATGCAGTGGTGTGGATGAGAATTCAAAGCGCAAAAAAAACAAAATTATATTACTAGTTGAATAACTGTGAAGCTCTGAAATTCAGGTTGGAGCTGCAGACGGGTGAATAATTAAAGGAAAAACCCTTATAGTATGGGGGTCCAGTGGCTCTGTTATGCTGTGGGGGGTATTTCCCTGGCAAGTTTTGGGTCCACTTGTCCCCTTAGAGGGAAGGGTCACTGCAAGTCGATACAAAGTTATTCTAAGTGATCACCCTTATCCTATGATGTAACAATTTTATCCTGATGGGAGTGGTCTCTTCCAGGATGACAATGCCCCCATCCACAGGGCACAAGGGGTCACTGAACAGTTTGATGAGTATGAAAATGATGTGAATCATCTGCTATGGCCTTCGCAGTCTCCAGATCTCAACCCAGTTGAACACCTATGGGAGATTTTGGACTGACATGTTAGACAGTGCTCTCCACCACCACCATCAAAACACCAAATGAGGGAATATCTTTTGGAAGAATGGTGTTCCATCCCTCCAGTAAAGTTCTAGAGACGAATCTATGCTAGATCAGAGGTAGAATCTATGCCTAGGCACATTGAAGTTGTTCTGGCGGGTCGTGGTGGCCCAACACCTTACTGAGACACTTGATGTTGGTTGTTCCATTAATTGTCACCCGTCTGCATGTTGTGCCTCTAAACTACTGAGGAAAACACTTGACTTAGCAACTGTAAGCTTTGACCATATTAGGAATTAATGTTTTATCAACATGTGAGTGACGGACTGACATTAAGGTAGGTATGGCAAGAAACAGGATGGTATTTAAAGGAAGTCTGTCTACACTGATATTTCACAGTACATCCTGCTGGAAACCAGTGACCTCTGAGATATTTAGCAAAGCCAACTTAGAGGAAAAAATGCATCATATTATCAACAGATACACAGAATCCTGACTGTACTATTTCAGTGATACTTGGCAGCTCTGCCCATTGGACATTTTATATAAAGGACAGATGGCCAGCAGTGTGGTTTTTCATAGCTTTGTTGATTGCTATAGTTGCTTCTTATACTTGCATGATGGGATGAGATAGCTCAAATCTCTGTTGTTGGATATCCATGGCTGACAAATGAGCCATTCTAATTCTGTCCTTTCCCATTCTTCATATCAGGGTTTCACAGTCCTTGTTCTAAAAGGACATTTTGTCTACTCACTTCCCTATGGAACGTTTGAACGCATCATTCAACTTGCACCAGATTATCTAACCACACAGTTCATCTAGTAAGTGTTGCTTTTAAATTCAGTTACAGAAAACACTTATTAGGGCGGCATGGTGGTGCACTGGTTAGCACTGTCACAAGATGGTTCCTTTTCGAATCCCGGCCGAGGGCCTTTCTGTGTGGAGTTTGCATGTTCTCCCCATGTCCGCGTGGGTTTCCACCGGGTACTCCGGTTTCCTCCCACAGGCATGAATGTTAGGCTAATTGGAGACTCTAAATTGCTCATAGGTATGAGTGTGTGAGTGAATGGTGTGTGTGTGTGCCCTGTGATGGATTGGTGACCTGCCCGATTTGTATTCCTGCCTCTCGCCCAATGCATGCTGGGATAGGCTCCAGCCCCCCCCGCGACCTGGAATAAGCGGGTTAGATAATGGATGGATGGAAATCACTTATTATGGAGGATTTGAATTGTCACTTTGCTCAGTCTTATTTCAACACACCTTTGATGCTGAATTGGAAGGCTCCATGTTCATGAGCAGTCTTGCTGTGCTGAAGTGACTTTTGATAATTTTGTCGTAGCATGGAAATGCATGACTAGTGCATACTGCTACCAACAGTGTGCAATCGATATGAATTAAGATGTGATATCACTGCCACCAAAGCAAATAATGTACAGAGACAAACTGTGAATGTTGATGATTTATTTAACTTAGATGGAAAGTCAGGGAGTATATAATGACATAATGCATTTTGCAGAATACAAAAATATAGTCACTGAATTTCATTACAGTTGTTAATTTAAAATAAGCATTCAAGATCACAAATTCCTTCAGTAAATTCAATATAAGAGTTTTGGGATTACCTTTAGGTCTATAAGATCCATAAAGTTTAAATGGGAGCCAAATGTTGCCTCTGTCTCCACATTAATGCAGATTCAAATACCCCTACCTCCTCAAACAACACACTTTTGGGATTGGCCACGTTGTTTTTCCTTTGTTTTTTTTAGTTATTCGATCTTTTGTTTCTTTTTCGGTGCTGTTCGCAGTGCACAAAGAAATCAAGAAATTAAATTAGAAACATTAGAAAACAAATATTGATAGCATATCTCATCACCTTTTGGCTTCTGGCCTTAATATGAATCAGAACTTGTTTAACAATTATTAGCCGAGGGATAACTTTATATATAAAAAGAAACAATAGCTGTGTCGAAATGCTTCTTGCTTGAGTAATAAGAGCCACCTTCCAAAGCATGACAGATTAGGCAGGTTTGCGGTCGTATTTCCTTGATTCCTTGATTTCCAGAGCTCAATGACTACAGTGGCTAATAGGGCCAACACTAGCGCCTGAACTGTCATTTCCATTCTGTAGTGAGGGCCTGCAGACATATTGTTGATGTATTTTGGTTTTCTGGCTTCAACATTGTGATATCCATTATGTAGCCTGCATGGAGTGTAGCTTCAGTTGCCATGGTAACCGCATGGTTACAGCAAGTCCCAAGCTGTCCTCTTGATAATAGCAGTTGACTCTCGGTTGAACATCAGGAAGGTCACCGCAGGAGGAGGGCATTCTGCTCCTGTGTCTGAGACACCTCAACCTGTTGATTCATCACTACAGACACCTCAGGAGACCAGTCCTACTGGAACACTGACAGCATCAGCCCTATTCACAGACACAGTAGCAGCTACCACTTGTGACTCCATCAGTGGGTATGTGTGAACACATGCAGTCAGGGGCGTGCGCAGGATTTAAAATTCAGCCTGGCGGTGCCAAATAGAAGAAAAAAAACAGGGATTGCGATCGCTGACCGCGGGGAATGGGAGAATTGTTATCACGGACGGGTTTTGGGGGGGGGTTGCGATCGCGGACCGGGGGAAATTGTGATTGCAGGTAGCATTATATAAAATGCTCACTCGGGTGCTGGCCTAGAAGTCTAGGCGATGAGGATGTTGGATGAACTGAAAAAATGATGCACTGTATACCTGTACAATGTTGGAGGCTCACGCCGGCATCCACTCTCAAAGAAAGCAAACTTTACACAAAAAGAAATGTTACTGTGTTATTGATATGGCAACCGTGTCAAGACAGATGTATTGAAATGTTCAGTATGATGAAAGTAAATAGCCCATATTTTATTGTAATAAATTGTATTGGCATATCTTAAGTGGTTATTTAGAGGAAATATAACGTTTTTATATTCCTACATTCTATTTTAAATTAGATATAAAATACTGGATGATGTAGAGTAAACCGTCAAGAAAAACTGCTGTGTCGCTAAATTGTTTACACTCTTCTAATGCAGTAGCCTGTGTAACAGTAACTGGCTTATGCTCTGTGGTACTTCAACACTGAACTTGATCTGATTGGACTAACTCCTCACTTTCTCCTGCACATTGATCGCACCCAGAAACTTGTGTCTGCACATTGTAATATGGCTGCAATTAGAGAAGGCTAACCCTCCCAATTTTACATTTTACAATGATATTGACTGCACTGCTGGAGAGTGAGGTACGTAAGTATATGTGGTACAAAGCTTGTGATTTAACTGGACATCTCATAGATGTGCTGTACCAGTAGATTGGAGGCAATGGAATGACTTTCACTGATAAGTAAGTAAGGGATAACGTGCAACAAGGTGGTCAGCTATCGAAAAATAATGACCCACACAGAGGCGAAGGACCCCCTGATGCGAGGTGGAGAGATCATTATTTTTCGATAGCTGACCATCTTGGAGTGAATTATCTGGCTTATTACACAGCCAATTAGGCTACCTTACAAAAGAAACCGATCAATAAGTTGGCGCAAAATAGTCAGTTTGATTCTGTTTAGAGCTGCTTCCATAGTAACCAAGGCTAAGCAGTCTCTTATAACAACGGCAACTATTAGCAAAATAAAATAAAAAAAATTGAAGTGCTATTGTTACAATATAAAGGGTTTTAGTTTACAAAAGAAAAGGCTACTGGGTTGCTCACATCAAAAGCAGGTGCTTGGTCATTAAGGCTTTGCCTTTGTTAAACTGAACATTTCCATTTAGCTATAGTGAAGTGAGACAAAGAGAATGGAAATTTTGGAATGCTGATGTTAACGTTCCTTTCCTCTACATTTCCGTCTTGCCAGGCCTGCTCAGTTGGCGCACCTCAAAGCACAATGTTACTATTACTAATGTTACAAGTGGCAAAATTGTTACTTTTAATTACAAGTAGCATGGTGTTAGTATATAGCGACACAGTAGTTTATATAGTATGTTGGACTCGCATCATACTCATCGGGGTCGCATCAACCTGTCATATTTAGAAATGATTGCTGTAGCCAATATTATTCTGCTTACACCACGGCTATCTGTCACAAAACCATGTTTTAATAGATTGTATTATGTATATTTGTACATTTATACAATGAGATCAGGAGAGAACAAATTTGACCGGACTACTAATAAAGGTGGATATTTCTTCAAACTGATTTTTGGTCATCCGAAAGTATCTTATCTTAACTTAATGTTGTTTTTTCCCCCTGAGTTTGACTACAGAACAATAACTGATTGTTTAAATGCAATTAATTTTTAATCTGTGTTCATTACTGTTGAAATGTCTACTTGAGACTTATTTTATAAAAATAGCTCAAATATAGTGATAGACTCTCAAGATCATTACATTGAAGATAGTGTTGACTTTGGTCAAATAGTTATTTAAATGTATCTGAAATTTCACTTTTGGATGTATATGGACTATTTAAACAATTTCTCCAAAGTATATTTTAAATGTATATCAGGAACATTTCTCAGCTCCTTTTGCTTATTAAGCAAAAATATTAAGGGCCGGATTCAGAGATGGCCAACATAAGTCATGCGAGATACGCCATATTCTAACCTGCGCTATGCGGGTGCGTTTTTCAAAATGCGGGTGGCACAGGGCATGATATTCTAATGACCTCTTTTTTTTTTCCTGCCCCCTGGGTTGCCAGCTTTCTACTAACACAAATGTGTGAGGGGTTATACATTTTCAATGTGTCAGTGACATTGCCTTTAACCCCTTGGCGCAGATGGCAAATTTGGTCAATTCTCATCTATTTAGGGGGTGCCCTGTTAAAGGCTTTATAACTCCAGGTGTGAGCATAAACTTAAACTTGGTAAATGGCTTAAATGAAACAAGACAGGTGTACCCTTTACAATACGAATGTAGATTTGTTTATATTCATAATTTAAGTCAAAATAAAGTGCCACAAATACAAAGAAACTTTGGATAAATGCAAAAAAAATGTTTTTCTTTAGTTTGCAACAAAATACTGAGAGTTACATAAGTGAAAGAGGTAAATATATACATTTCCTAGATCATAAACTCCATGTCAACAAGTGTGCAAAATCTGAGGATGATATGCAGAACTACTAAAGGTCTATGATGCAAAATATAGGCAGCGTACCCTGTTGTCCATTAGTGTCTCCAAATCTATCCAAATGGCTAAATTGTGCACTGCTCTAAATAAAAGAAATTATGATACATTTAACTACAATTCAACAGTTTTTGCTCATTTTCAAGTGGGGATTACTATATTTTCATCAGTATAGGGGGGTAGATATCTATGGGTCCAAAACCCCTATGCAAAACATATTTGAAAATTTGTTTAGTCCATTATAAAGCATATACATTTGCTCCTTCTGATGGATTAAGATAAAACATTGATATCACAGTATTACATACACCTAAATATGTAGCCTAACCATTCACTCTTGTACCTCAATAAAACATCACTTTTCCCTGTACTCTACAGTATGTATACTTTTGACCCGGGATTGCATTTTTCTGTCGTTTAAAAAAAAAAATGATGTTACTATTCATAATGACTCTAAGGAAAATATTTACATTAATCTACCACATATCAACGCACAGTAAATTGGAATGAGAATTTGCCATGCCGTAAATATATACGCCATAGCCTATATTATGTACGATAACATGAAAATAAAATAGTATTCCACCATCTGCAAAATGCTGCCAAATGTTCTATCTTCAATGAAAATCAGTAGCCTACATCAAAAATAAAATTAATGATTGCACTACAGTATGTGAAATGCACTCAAAATGCGAAAATAACAATAGGCCTATCAAACATATTGGAAAGAGATTGCTCGAGTGGAAAAACAAACGTAGATGTAGCCAGCGAGACCAACAGCATTTTAGATGCAAAAATACTTACATATAGATAAAGGGAAACTCCCCTAACTAATGCATTATTTATAGAGCTTGCGTAATACGAGACCATTAAAACGAAAACTGCAGTTACGCTGGACTGTAATAAATTGTTCAAAGCACCCCATTTCATATACTGTTGATAAGGTTACAATGTACTCTATTGGATATAAGAGCCGACAATTAAACCAGAATGAACTGTAATGAATGAGACAGGCTTACAGGGCATGGGGGTATTACGAGTCGACGTTTCAGATAGTGTAATAGCGGTATAAAGTGTTGTACATTTCTCAAACCGATTGTACCAGACAATAAATGACCACTGAATTTTGAAAGGAACATCTTGATGTGTAAAACCAATGGTAGGATTGTATATTCATTTCATATTTAGTAGCATATATTGCTAGTCGAATACATGGTAGAATGAGACAGTACATTCACAGTTTATTTTGCATTTGAGTGAGCAGGGCTTTTCACGGCTTTTCTGGCATACGATCAGGCTATTGTTGGGTTTATCTTGTTGCTATGACGGAATTAAAATTTTATATGATGAATAAATATATTTATGAACTCAAACATAGACGCTATTGTCCACTATGTCACGCATGGGTAGGTATAGACTGGGTGGGGGGGTGCTTGTTAAATGGACTTGCTACGGGAAAATAGTGACACTTAGAAACTCTGCATTGCGCAGAAATCGTCACAAATCGTCTACCAATAAATTTAAAACACTGAGTTTGTGATTTCCACTAATAGTTTGGCTGCAGGAGCAACTAATGTCTCAGTTGAGCAAAATGATGGCGCCGGCGCCATTATCACTATGCATCTTCGCAAAGGAGTTAATAACCGCATTTGCCTTTGTAAAATCCTACCTTTGTGCATTGTAGTTGCTCTTGCATTTAAAAAAACAAGTAGTTTTAAAGTTAGATTCATATTTAACTAATTTTATCATACTGTATGTATGAAAATGAAAAATAATGATTTACTCGGGTCTGCTCCTCAAAATTCCAGGAACTCCAGTGTCATTTAACCTGGTTTCCCCCAGCAATAGATTTGTATTCAGAACTTACTTTGGTTTGTCATAACCAAAGTAATGGACAAATTGAACATTTCGGTAGTATGTAAATCATATTGAAAAAAGTGGACATATAAACAATGCATAATAACATTTATTTAACTTGCATCAAATACAAGTATGCCACCATTGAAGGGTTTCCTCTTGGGAAGGAAGCATCAGTGAAACCGTTAAAACAGAAAATGGTTCCATAACAAACATTTACTTGATGTAACAAACATGTATTTGAGATAGTCAGGGAACTTGTAATGAATCAGCCAGCTTGTTGTTGCAAATTAATACACAATATATAGACCTGGGCATCCGGATACAGATTACAGTACCACCCTTAGATTGTGATTTCTGAACGTAATACATTCTCCTTGTCAGAATCAGAATGCTGCCTTTAAATGTTCACACACTAAATGCACAGTTCTCTCTGTGAAAATGGCTCAAGGGAATCTTTGCAATTTTCATAACAAGTCAGAGGCAATTGCATAGGATGCATCTCAAACCAGCAGTAATATTGATTTTCTCATTTTGCAGATGTTAAAATGACAATCACTCTTTCTCTCTCCCTCCCTCCTCCCCCCCCTCTCTCCTCTCATCTATCTGTCACACTCTCTCTCCCTCTGTAGAATGCGGGGTGTGTTCTCAGTTGTTCTTATAGTGGTGGTGGCCTTGATGATGGTGACTGCAGAAGCTGGAAAGGGCAAGAAAGGTGAAAGATAACAGTCTGGCTAGCTGTGTCCAAACTATCAGATGAAACTAATTCAATCCACTTACTATTCACTATCCAATATACAGTAAATACATAATATAAGAAGTTACTGATTTAATCAATTTACTAATCACAATCCACTATCCATGTAATGCCCACCAATGTCATGAAATGATTAAGTAAAATGATTACTTGTATTACTATTAATGATTAATTATTACTTTTCGCATCAAATCCCAAGAAACAATGTGTACGTATAAGAGTGTGTGTTGTTTAATTTCATATTTTTTTAAACTTTGGGTGCAGAGAGAGGAAAAGGTGCCAAGGCAACGTCCGACTGTGCAGAATGGCACTATGGAAACTGTGTGGCCAACAACGGAGACTGTGGGCTTGGAGTCAGAGAGGGCACCTGCAGTGATCAGACCAAGAAGCTCAAGTGCAAAGTGCCTTGCAACTGGAAGAAGGAGTTTGGTGGTAAGCTGGGGACGCCATGGTTTTTAAACAAAAGTCTGCTTTGTTTCAATGTGGAGGTATTTTATAGTGCCTATTGAGACTACAAAATACTGTATTGTATGTGTTCTGTGCAGCATATTATGTTCATACATTTATATATAGTGTATGTATTTCCCAGAATGCTCTTGCAAAATATATACATTTGGCCTGCCAGTAAGACTCTTCAAATTTCCAAGACATGCTGAATTTCAATATTTAAGGTTGATCAGAAATAATAAAAATATATGAAATCTAGCAATGCTGTTAAATATTAACCCTGGCTTTTAATTAATCTGTTTTACCTAACTAGAAAGCTATTATCTATTTATGTTTCTCAGTTTAGACATTGGCACTCAGATGATGCTATTGAAACCTTTTTAAGATTTTGGGAGCTGTAGTCGTCAATTTCCTTGAACTTTGCAGGCCAGGTTTTCTCTTCCAAGTTGTACTAGGCAGTGCTGGAGTGTTTTTGGTAATCTTTCATTTGGCATTTCTTTTCATCAAGATACTCCCCAGTACTAAAAAGAACAAGAATACTATTTTGTCAGTAGTGAGATATTTTCTAATATTGACCAAGTACTCCCAAATGTTGGCAGCTACTTTTTTTCCTGATAATAGTCACATTTCCTGTCAGAGTTCCTGTTGGCATCTCCAATATGAATTTTTCTATAAAGTTACTTGGGCTTGTCATTGTATTTTTGCATAGTTGTATGCCTGAATCGTCAAGCATTTTGACACCAGCACCAGGCGGGAGAAATAATCTCCAACCAATGTGCAGATAATGTGTTTCAATATTAGTCTCGGATGACACAAGATATGCTTGGCTTTTTAATAAGACGTAGCATTAATGGAAGACACAGGACACCCCATATCCCAAATCAAGCTTATTAAGCCTGTCAAACTCAATTGGGGGCTAATTACTTTTGAAATAACTATTACAAATACTGAAAGTGAGATTGCAATTTCCTGTAAATGTTTTTTAATGCAATCTATATTAATACATGTCCATTTCTTTATTAATAAATCTGCAGTAGTCTCAAAGAATAGTTATATTTTGCTCATCGCTTTTGTGCATTATACTGTGTCAAAGAGCCAGAGTAAATGGTCCCTATTGGACTCATATGTACTCTGCTATAGTTGAATTAACACTGGACATTTTACCATGAGAGTTTTTTTTTTTCATTCAAATTACATGTAGGCATGTGTGTTCTGTCAAAATATTATATGCAACACTTGATTGTACTGTAACGGACTGTAGCAAACTTGTAGCAATGGCTAAATAAATGAAATGATACGGTAAGAACGGTCTTCATCTGTGCTACCTTTCAGCTGACTGCAAGTACAAGTTTGGCAGCTGGGAAGAGTGTAATATGACCACTGGCATGAAGAACCGATCTGGCATCCTGAAAAAAGCCCTGTACAACGCTGAGTGCCTGACGACCATCAAGGTGTCCAAACCCTGCCCTCCAAAGACCAAGACAAAGTCCAAAGGTCAGTTTGATACAATAAATGTTGCATGTTGCTGCCAAGGCAAATGGAGTCCACAAATATGGTTATAAGCCAGAAAAAATATCATTTGCATTCCAAGCAGCTGCTATAATATCTAGGGCATGCTAGGAGTGCAGAAATTAAAAGATATTGAAATATAGCAGTACAACGCATACATTTCAACTGGTATGTGAGACTAGGATTTTGATGGACAATGGATAACATTGTATGTGGAAATATCTAAGTTAAGAGACTGTATTAAAACCTTAGACCTTAGCATTTTTACAAAGTCAGATGTTTGGGAATAATGGAAATAACTGGCCTAACATTAATTTGCGTGTTAAAGTACAACTGAGCTTTGGTAGAACTTTGCGTTGTGTAGTTACCTGGCCATGATATGAGTCTAAATGGTGGCGAAATATCTTCGTTAGTTGCTCTGTGCTCCCCTGGGGTGATAATCCAGAATATGGTATTTTTCTCGCTCTCCATTCACTTCTATAGGGCATCTAAAACGGTCTCAAAATGACACTTCTAGCACATATACGAACGTGAACGAAGCGGATTCTGTCAATACAAACAATAACCAGTCCTCGTACGTATTTTTTTCTTGTAATTGAAATAATTAATAAAAATACTATTTTCTTCAATGTTAGCAAGCTACGAGAAAAGACCAGCAAAATGTCAGCAGGTCGGTTTGTATACCATAGATATATACTACCAGGACTGCTTGCTTCTGTGGACATTTGGACCAATGAGTGGTTTCTTACGCATCGGTACATTAACCCTGGCGTAAGAATGACCTACCGGATCTACATTCCAAATAAAATACGAAAAAGCCAGGAAAGGGCCATTTAATAAAAAAAATTATATACAAGGACTGTTTATTGTTTGTATTGACAGAATCCACTTTGTTCACATTCGTATACGTGCTAGAAGTGTCATTTTGAGTGTTTTAGCTGCCCTATTGAAGTGAATGGAGAGCGACAAATACCCTATTCTGGATTATCACCCCAGGGGCGCACGGATCAACTAAAGAACATGTTTCGCCACCATTTGGACTCACATCATGGCCAGGTCAACTATACAACCCAAAGTTCTACTAAAGTTCAGTTGTGCTTTAAGGCAAACTGAAACAGTTTAAAACAATTTGCCTTGCTCCTTGGAATAAGAAAAAGAACCGTTCTCTCACGCATGGGTCTTGCTCAAATCATGTGATGTGACTTTCTCAGCAAAGGGCAGTTTGGCTTGATGATGGTATGGTACAAACGTACAAGAGAGTTTGGAGCATTTTTCAGAAAAATCCCGTTGCAATCCTAATGGAATTGAAGGTAGTGACATGGACTTTCTCCATTTAATATGCCTCTGTAATATAATTTGCAGCAAAAATGCTAAATAATGTATCAGCGTACTCATCACACAGTTAAATCTTGCATAGAGATGAAAGAAGAAACATAATAAATAATACTTCTAATAAATAATACATCTAATAAATAAGAAAATAATAATAAATAAGAAACGTAAAATAATACTTCTGTATCCTATCAGACAATTAGGTTTCATACAGAGAGGAGAGAAAATAATCTGGAAATTGTATATATAATTCTGATGTTGGCCAGGTCATTGGAGAATCTGATGTCGGCTGCTCCATTGGAGCACTTTGCTGCCGGGGAAGGTGTTTTTACTTCCTCTGACACTGATTTCGCTCTGTTTTGCATTTTATTCAACAGGAAAGAAGGGGAAAGGGAAAGAGAACTAAAGAGAGCTGGAGCCTTGCGATGTAACAGGCCTCTCCTCCAGATTACCGCACCAGCACAATCTTCCTTTCTTTGCCAAACATTTCAGACAAGGCTCAAGGTGTCGCAGCAGCTATAATCGCTGCCCTCCTGAAAACGAAAAGCAAAAACAAACAAACAAAATGCATACTATTTCTTATTTTATGGAACCAGTGTCTGTAATGTACAGTATCTTTTCTCTTTTATTTGTAGGCAAACTTAAAGATGTAATCAAAGGGAACGACAGGTCCCTTTCATGTTACTGATAAAAAAGTAAATATTCTTTTGAAATGGTGGATTTCACCAAGAAACAGCAAGACTCTGAATGAAAATTCTTGGTATGGCTAAGGTTTTTTTTCCCTTTTTGTTTTTGACTACCAGTTAGCGCTACTAACAGAACTGAACAGGTTTCTCCAATGAATTTGAAATGTGTGCCAAGTACTAAACCTTTAGGGCCCAAATCACCTAATTATTTTAGTGGACTGAGGATAGCTATACGTGTATTTTATGTATGAAAAGGATGTAGGGTTTGAATGCTCAAGGGATTAGACTTTTGATTATTCACAATGATGTGTGAGTAGTAGATACTATTTCCATTGTTATACATAAGGTTTGTTTGAAACAAAACTTATATGAGCCTATTTGAGTGTGTATGTATAATCTGTATACACACAGACTCTTAATAGTAAGTTTTATTGTATTCACGAATGCTGTCGACAAAAAATTGGACCATTCCCAATAAATACACTTTCTTAAACCAATCTTTCAAGAGCTTGTCTAGTATTTCTGTTGAGTGCCATTGTGTTCTTTGTCGATACTTATAGGAACTGTTAATACATTGTACGTTAACAACACTGACTTTTTTCTTCCAATAATCAATTAAATACAACAAAGCACTGCAGTACAAAGCTTATTCATAACTACAAGATATTTATTTAGCATTCGGCAATAAAAAAAAACAATACAATCCTTTGTACAATGTTGGATATTTAAGGGAAAATAACACGGTATGTCCTAATTAGCATTGTGATGATATCATCCAAGGAATTGCCCATACAGTATTTTTATGCACAATCAACTGTCATACTGTGTCATTGCCACATGTCCAATATGAATTATTCTGGTTAAATGAAACTACTGATAAAAATGGCAGAAGCTGGTTTCTCTAAGTCAACATAATGTATGAGCTCTTTACCACAGCATGCTGTACAGTTTAAATCATCTCAGCATGGAATGTTCTGTTCTGAAGGTTGAATAAGGCAACAAGGTACTGTAACACTTTATATTGAGAAGACAGTTATAACTATGTAATTGTTACTATAGTGGTTGCAACTACTATGTGCATACACATTTACACAGTTACTAATGTGAAATAAAATGTCTTTGTTAGTGTATATAAAATTATATATTTCTTCTTTTATTTGCAAAACCCAAACACTACCCCCAAACTAGCTGCATTATCAGACGCAAAGTATAAACACATCATTGAAACCAATTAATCAGACTACTCCAACTGTTCAGTAGGCCTAATTATACACATTATGTAACAATATAAGATAGTTACACAGTGCTTGTTTATACTTGCTCACTTAACAACTGTGCAATTGCATAGGTATATTGATCCCTTAATATAAAGTGTGATAGACAAGGAAAATGAAAACAGCACAAAGTGGGAAAACCAGTTAATAATCAGAACTACTGTAGGCATAGTCAATGTAATTTAACATCAGCTGCTGTCCACAATGTGTTCTGTCACACAAGGATTAAAAATTGGGAGGGACAGGTTGCATGGAGGAATTAATCTACCACATTCCAAACAAATTGAAATACCTTTCATATTTTTTCTTCCCAGAAAGCCGCGACTTAAAAGGAAATTAAAAATATATCCTTTTTATAACTTTTTTTTTTTTTGCATACAGGCAGTGAAACATTTTGTTTTCAACTTGTAAAATTTTAAAAAATGAATATCTGCTTTAGATAACAATTAACCAAATACAAGAGAAGTACAAACATCCAGCTATTAATTACATGAGAGGAACCATACTTCCTTGTAACATATTTTATGTATACATAGGCCAAGTATTTACACAACTGTGAATGAGCAGGAAAACAATGTATAAAAGTGTACACAGCAATGTACACAAAGTGGTTTGTTTAGTTCCATACACAAGCAATGCATTTGTTTAAAATGGTCACTGGTTGTAGCATTGTAGCTGGCTTCAATTTAGAAGCAAAGTCATGAGTATTTATGTTGGATAGCAACATATAAACCAGGACCTGTTTCTTTTGTTTCAGTCTGAAGCACAACATCTAAACATATACTGTTGCAAGAAGAAGTTGGGATGGAGAGAGTTTGGACCTTGTGATTGCCCTGAGGGAGCATTTGTCTGTCTTTCTGTCAACAATTCTCAATTGATATTTGATAGCTCACTTCTCCTATGAGGGGTGAAAACATTATGACTGGACACCATTTTTGCTGTGCTTTCTCCACATTTGCACAGACTACCAAACATTTCTGCTGTTCATGCATGGCTGTGATTGGCTGAAATTATACTGAGAGGCCAGCAGCTGAAATGATACAGAGGGTCTTGGATCAAAATAGAACACTTGATGTGGTCGGCATTCATATTTTACACTGAAGTGAAAAGGTCCCTTCCATTCTATAATACACATCTACTCAGGATGAGAAAGACTCGTGGTGCCTCTTGGGAATTGGTACCTTCAGAGCCATTATCTGAAGGTTAGAATCTACAAGCCATCAGGGCACTGAGCACAGTCAAGGGTCTTTTTCCCCAGGCTTACCTTGTGCCAATGTTTTTATACTGGCACAAGAGGAGGTTCTTGAAGGTCTTTTTAAAAGTCACGTTGCAGAGGGCATAGCATGCAGGATTTATGGTGCTGTTGACATAGCACAGCCAGTAGCCAATGGCCCAGACTGTGTCTGGGACACAGGAGTGGCAGAAGGTGCTGATGAGTACCATTACATTGTAGGGAGTCCATGTTATGATAAAGGCCAGGAGGATTGCGAAGATGGTCTTCGTCACCTTCTTCTCCCTGGCCGCCATCTGCCGCTTCCTCTTGACTTGACTTCTGGCGATGCTGGCGAACTTCCGTGCCACCGTCCTCGGCCGGCTGATGGAGATGGAGTTATTTTCGGCACTGTTCGGGGGCACAATCTCAATAGCCGTGATGCACTCATCCCCAGACTGCTTTGTGACAATCTTAATTTTTGACCACTTGGAGGTGGGATTTAGTGTGGTGGGTAACGCAGTGGGAGCTGGACCTGGACTCTCTGAGGTGACTCTCTCCTTCTTGTCCTTGGGGGCGATGCTGGCTGTGCTGGAATCATTAGACGTCTCCTTCTCCTCAGGCTGGACACTGGATTCAGCTTTTGTGGACACCGTTTCTTCCAGCTTGCCATTCTTTGCACCTTCAGTGCTGGTCTCTGTGCTGGGCTTAGAGGAGGAGTTGTTGTTGTTCTGCTTGAGGATGTGGCTCTTGAGCAGGCTGCTGGACTTGAGGGTCTTCTCCTTCTTGGCCTCGGGCTTCTGCTTCTTCACGCGGCTGCGGCTGGCTAGCGAGATGTGGATGTAGAGAACTGTCATAATGACAACAGGCAGGTAGAAGGCGGCGATGGCCGTGCCAAAGGTCGCGGCGGGGTTGGACAGGAACTGGATGTAGCACTGCCCTGGTGGGACCGAGCGCTCTCCGACAATAAACTGCCAGAACAGGATGGCAGGAGCCCACAGGATGAAGGAGAGGATCCAGGCCGCCGCGATCATCAGCCCAGCCATCTTAGTTGTCCGTCTGGTAGGGTAGCTCAGGGGCTTGGTCACACAGAAGTACCGATCAAAGCTAATAATGAGGAGGTTCATGACCGAGGCATTGCTGACCACATAGTCCAGCGCCAGCCACAGATCGCACACTACAGGCCCCAGTGGCCAGTATCCAACAATGATGTAGACAGAGTAGAGGTTCATGGAGAAGACCCCGATTATGAGGTCGGCACATGCCAGGCTGAAGAGGAAGTAGTTGTTGACCGTCTGGAGGTGCCGGTTGACTTTGATGGAGAGCATCACCAGGATGTTGCCCACTACCGTGACAAAACTGAGGGAACCTGTGACCAAGGCGATAAAAACCATCTCCACAGTCTTGTAGGGGCTCTCGGATGGTTGTTCCTCCATGCAGGAGTTGTTTCTGCTGGGATTGTCACAGCTGAAGTTGGCCGGATAACCTTTGCTGGATGCATTGTACGTGGAGCCTGAAGAATAAAAGCACAAAAATAAGAGGAATATAATTGCAAATTAATTTAATGCTGAACATAATATAGCTACAGCTTGGATTAAATGGTCAAAATAAATGTTTAGCTCTAAACAGACCCATTTCAAATCTTGGGATTTAATTCAACTTGTGACATGCCGGTCTATAATTAGTACGTCAGTGCAGGTCAAGACAAAAAAAGCTCATCTACTCTGTGCGTGTTCTTTCCCTGCTGTGGCTAATACCTTTCACAGACTACGTCTCATAAGATCAAAGCATTTTGTAAGGTGACAGCCAAGCTGGGATTTCCATTTCTTTCAAGCATACATTAAATATTCTCCATTGGGTAGGTATGCATATATTCATGAGGCAACTACATTCTATTTTCATATCTGACACAATTTGCAGTGAGACATAACTGTGTTAATGCTATATGCAGGACTTGCCTTGTTTTGTGTGTGTGAGAATATGTATAGTGTCATCAATTATTGGAGGTAAATAAACCGTTAAATAAAGAGCTGGATAGCCTTCAGAATGGCCTGGAGCAAAGGGCCAATTAAGTATCTATTTAACTCATATTCCTCAGTACCCAGCGGCTCTCTGAACATATCAGTTAATTAATGCTGCAAGACATTGACGGTAAGGACGATGAATTCAAGGTCTTATTCCTTTAATGTGGATTTACTTCATACAGTGTTTTTATTATTTAAGTGCACTGCTGTGTTTTCAATCTCCTGTGCACATTAACGGTGAATCACAGGCCATGTGGGATGAAATATCCAAGCAAATAATTGCGAAATTGACACGTGAAAGCACATGATGTGAAGCAGAAATTATGCATACCAACCCTGGGTTAGCCATTGCTGCTACTGTAACAAACATGGATCAGTGAATTACAATGTTGACTATTTCCCTCTTTTCCATGTGTGAATTGTAATAGTGTTTCACCAGGTTTCATCATTTCCCATACATTTCATGTATATTATTCATTTATGTATATTATTGTAGTACAAGAACACAGAACATGCAGTTTGTGATAAAAACGGAAAATTATTTCTATCACAACCAATGACTTCCATATGTTAATCAAAAATTGTGGTACAAGAGTAGCAATTTTGTTCCCGTTGTATGAATGAATAAAATAGCTACAACTGGGGAGTACATTAGTCAGTATAGTGTAACAAAAATATATTGCGTACTAACCTAGCTAATAATTATGCACAATATGATTAATATAAACAATATTATTAACCCAGCATATGAAAGCAATGTTGAGAGAGCATTGTGCTTTAGATGAGATATTGCATGTCTAACAAAAGTGAGATATACAGCAATTTTGCAACTATCTAGTGGAACATTGGCCTTGGGATGGATACACTGGACCATCAAGACATGCGGTAAGTTTTAATCAACTGTGTACTTAATGAAATTCAAATGTTTGTTTGTCTGCTCATAAACACAGTTATGCAAACCCAGCAATTACCAAAATTAGCCTATTAAATAAAAAAAGACACAAGCATTTCTTTATGAGTAAAGGTTTAGAACAAAATTTGATTGGTTCAAGGCCTGTGTCTTCTATTTAATTATTTGGCCAAATTTTATTAACCTGGAATATTAGGGTGAACTTGAGTCATGACTTTTTTTCTGTTAACATACAACAGAAAAACAGAGTATATAATGCACCTATTCAATGAAAAGGGTAATGTTTAAAAGGAAGAATTACAATGTCTGACAAATATGTAGGTCAGTATAGCATGTCAACCTACAGAAGATATATTACAATATCACAGTGATTAATAATATAATTTCATATTTACTTATTATTATTATTATTTAGATTTTAAATGCATGAGCAATGTATGCAGGTATTTGTTAGAAAATATATATTTCACCAATCTAAATGCAATGCCATTGAATTCTACAAAGCACAAATAATAAATAAGAACCCCAGTTTTGCCATGTTTGAGTGCAACATCCAGTTGAGATTGACAACTCGCTTCTGGACTCTTTGGGAGACTACCCTCTACTGGTGAAATACTGGATTGTGATAAGCAATGGACCTTGCTGTATTGCCACTGATAGGGATCTGACATAATCGTAATCGATTCATTCAATCATTCATTTGCGATCTCAAAATATTTACATCATCTTGTTGTTCATCTTGCAGTTACTCTCTATCTGACGGACAACTGAAGAGCAATATTTAAAAATTCTTGTTATGGGCGCAAAAGGTAAGCGAATAAATATCTGAAAATGTTCTACTATCACATTGACATAAAATTTTTCATTTGGAGAGCCACTGCCCAATTGGGGCCTAGAAGGTTCTAGGGACACAACATTAAAGCTTAATTCAGTGGTGTGCCACTTCGTTAAATTCATTTATGCTGTAAATATTTCAACCTATGTAAGTTTCCCAAAATTGTGACAGTTGTGACTACAGAATATTTCTCATGTGCTAGGGCAAAAATACTACGTCCAGCTTGAATGTCCCATTTGCGAACCTGTAAAAAAATATTTTGAGTAAATGAAAAAAAAAATGAAATACATGATTAGGGCTAATGCAATCACTGAGAAGGTGCGAACCAGCACAGCGACTTCGAATTTCAGATTTCACAAATTGGTATGATGATGAAATCACAAGCAACTGGAAATAACAGAGCATTGAATGGGGCTTCATTAGCAGCCTAGGGATGTATAACAAACAAGCAATCAAGAACTTACATCTAAGAGAAAAATGAATGTCCCTTGACCTAAGACAGACATAACGTCAGAAAAATGTATCCTTTCTGCGACAGGATAAACAGTGTGTATATGTGTGTGTGTGTGTGTGTGTGTGTGTGTGTGTGTGTGTGTGTGTGTGTTTGCGTGTGTTTGCGTGTGTGTGTGTGTGTGTGTGTGTGTGTGTGTGCGTGTAAAATGCAAACATATTGGGAGAGTTCTGTCAAATGAGTTGTTTTCCTCTGTACTCATCAAATTTATATTTCAAATTAAACAATGAAACAATATCACAATGTCGGCATTTATTTCATGTGGTTTTATAAACAGACATTGAACTATATAAAACAATAATGGCATTCATTGATTCAAGCAGAGTTGCCAGACTGGGGGATTTTCCCCCAAATGTATGGGATTTTAAAAAAATTAATAGGGGACGTTTTAGAGTAAAAATGTACGGGAGTGTATGACAGATGGGGGATTTTAAAAGGAGGTATGGGGGGAAATTGTGAGAAAATTGTATGGGAGTCAATTGAAGATGGGGGGTTTTCAGAATATATTTGGTGGGGAAATGACTGTCAGCTATTTCAAATTTCACAGGTTTAACATAATTACTCTTATATTAATTTAATTTAATTTATAAATGGAAAGCTGTGAGTGTCAGGACATGGTTTCTGTCCTATGGAGCTATTGCAGAATGTTTGCATATTCCAACAGTCAAGAGTATGGAATTTCCTAAAGAAGAAACTAACTGCTGGATGACTTAGGAATCACAATGAGGCTGTCCATGGATGACATCACAAAATGATGACACAATGGGTGCGTCCCAATAGTCGAAAAATGCAACCTTTCCTCTTCCACTACCACTCCTCTACTCCGTGACCCGGAAACTGATCTTTGTGTTTCAATCTAATGTTGCTGATTACATCTTAATTACGTATAAATGGTTACATATTAATTAATGTCTCGACGCAAACCGCAATGTCAGTTACATTGTATATTGTACATGTAAATACTTGTACTGAAAACGTTCAGGCAGTTTCGCATATTTCCGGGTAGGAGAGGAGTGGTAGTGGGGGAGTGGAGGTGGGGAGAGAAGAATATTGCGACGCACCCAATGATTATAAAAGCTGCGAAAAAAAATCCTAAATTGCAAATGATCTCCATACCTTGGGGGTGAAAGTATCGCAGGAGACTGCACGCAGAAGACTGAGAGAGGCAAATTACAGAGGCTACACCTTCAGATTTAAATTTCCCATTATCAGCACCAAGAACAGAAAGGCGAGATGGGAATTTGCTAAATAAAATACAAAGCCTGATGAGTTTGGGAAACAAGTCTTATAGACACACAAAGATAAACCTTTACCAGAGTGATGGAAAGGTGAAAGTGTGGAGAAAGCAAGGCATTTCTACTTCATCTGTCAAGCATGGTGGAGGCGGTGTGATGGCTTGGGCCTGTATGACTGCATCTGGAACCGGTTCAATGGTCTTTATTGATTGTGTGTAACCAGTGATGGCAGCAACAGAATGACAGCTGAAGTGTACAGAAACATACGTATTGTCCATCAGTATTCAGAGAAATTCCACCAAACTCATTGGACGGAAGTTTATCATACAGCATGCTGAAACATTTGCTGCTGAGCTTTCCACGTGATTTTTGCAAATTAATTGCTGCTAAAGCTAATTTGATGTTGGTCTTTTTCCAGAAAACAGGGTGCGGACAGCCCTTTCTCCATTTTCATTGTTCTTTATTTGACACAGGTAGAATCTAGGCTTTCTTCTAAAGATATATATTCAGCGACGTGTCTATTTATGATCATGCTTCATTCTCATGGGTAGGCTGAAAATAGCCAGTTATTTTTAATACCCATCCGATATAAATAATAGCAGCTTACTTTTTGACTGCTCGTGCCTCTCCTCAGACTGTCCTAGAGTAGCATCTGCCTTACGGTCCAGGCTGTTCTAAATGTTCTTAAACATGCTTGGATGTGAGGCGGCGGCAGTACATGAGCCAAGCTAATAAAGATATCAACCTCCCTGTCTACGGAAATGCACTGCGATTTGGCAGAAAAATCAGCCTCGTTTTGTTTGCCATGAAATATGACTCTTACCCCATTATGATGAAAATGAGTGATATAGGGCTAGGTCAGGGTCTGTTTGCAATTAAAAACCACTGATATGGTTGTAATGATAAAAGCAATGGATAATCATAAATGATAAAAGAAATGGATGATCCACACTGCAAAAGGTCATTACCATGGCATCATAGTCATACAGACTGATACCAAGCTCAGCCCGGTAGAGTGAACTCAACAAAGAGCCAAATCTTTCACCAGGTCCTGAACGCCCTGACCAGAGTTGGGGAGAGACCCCAAAAAAGTGAATAGTCAATTTCTAATTTCTTCAAAGTCAAAATACAGTATAATATATACTATAATTCAGTATTATTTTACCATTTTCCCAACTGAGCATGACTTGGAACCCTGAAGCATTACTGCGTGAAGTCGTCTCTTGCCCGAAGCAAAGTTTTTTGATCTGAATTCAGTACAGCATCCTGGCTGAATACTTGGGTGGACAGGCGCTAACAGTATTGTTAATGCTACAAGCCATGTCTCGACTAACGAGGGTTTGACTCCTTGTACAGCCGTCACAGATTTATGGAATATATGTGGGTTGGGAGGGAAAAATAGGGCCTATTACTAAATTATTAATCATTTAGGGGGATACGTTCTTCTCTTTGCCAATAAATTATGCAGTTTATCGCTTCATTTATTAATTAAGTCGTTATTTTTGTCCACGGGATATAGATTCACCACTTATAAATTCACCACCACCAAGCATCTGTGTTTGTCATGCAAATCCAGGATACTTTTGGATCTTCTAAGAGACTTGGGCTATCTCCGTAATACAGAAACCTCTAAACAGAAACTGGAGCATATATAAAGACATCTCCCCACCATACATCCATTACAATTTAAGTGCAAAATAATATTACGTTATGCACCAAGCATCAAAATAAACCAAGCAGCAAAATCGCTCCACATGTGTATTAAAAAAAAGCGAATACGAGATTTGGTTTATTTTTGGTACTGGTTAAATATTTTAATTACTAATTAAGCAGATAATTGGATTGATTCTTTATTTTGGTTAATTCCATCAGTTTTATTCATTGGTCATTCATGACTGACCTTGGCATGCATATGAGCCTATTACATAAATGCCACATCACCTCATTAGTCAGAGGTGCGGTTTTGTGCAGGTAATGAGGTCATTCAACCCACTAAATGTCAGGCCTAGCGACAATTTTAAAAAAAAAAACTGGAAAATGCAGGAGTTGCCGGGTGGCTCATCTTGCTAAAACTCTGGGCTACAGTATGTAATGTGCAACACAGTCTGGCATCAGATTCTGTTGATTGCCATACCTGGCTGCACATTGGGAATCACTGGCAAATTAGCTGCTGTTACACTGACATGAACTTTGAGACCACAAACGCAATTATCATCATACGTTTCCACCATTCATACATCTTGCAGTGTCAGTTTAACTGTATCAGAAAACCAGCTTGAATTTCGAATGTACTGAAGTTGGACTTGGACCTCCCATAAAGCGAGCTGATATACTTCGCAATTAGGAGGTTGCTCCCTGAGTTCTTCCAACTGATGTCCGTCAGGGTGATGTGCACAAAGCTGTGAGTCATCAATGCAGACGAGAGCTCGTCTCCATTACCGGCGCGTCCACCTGAAGGGTTGCTGATGCCACCTCGCTCCGCTGCGCGGATAAATATTAATGAGCTCTGGGATGTCTGGTCTGCAAACAGTTGCTGCGCTCCTGCCTCTTATAGGCACTGATGTGCTGGCTGCTGTGTCCTTTCTGGCTCGTCTGATTCAGTGGAAGTAGCGGTGCAAAGACGATCAGGAAGATGGAGTGTGATGGCTCCTTGATCTTGCCGACATGCTGTGACTAGCAAATTTCCCCCCAGCCTGGCTTATCATTGATGGACTGTGTTTGGCTATAATGTCTTTTCCGATTAGAAATGGCTTGTTGTAACAGTCCAGATAGTGGGCGACGGTGCGGGGATTTATTCTACTCTCTGACATTCTGAGGATCCCATGCTGCTGTTCTCTTCATAGGCAGGGAATATTGGGTGTAATCCTTCCTGGGTTTTTTATGTGTTGGTTTTCAATAGGCTTGTAATTCAACAGGTAAATCACCCCTACACCTGGCCCCAATCATCCCTCGACCTAAACGGGTGAAGGTTATTTTTGTGTTTTATATTCAGTCAGGAATTGTCCAGGCATAATACCTGGCAATCCTTACTTGTACATACAGGGAAAGATTTGTTTATTTTCTGGCTCATGTGACACAGGTGGGACAGTATTAGGGCGTTTAGTCACATTCGGTCTTTGACGTGTCTCCACCAGTAGGGGTCACCATAGAGCCCAGAGTTTTTAGGAAATGGCTTCGTTCTTATCTGTGAGAAATCCACTTCAGAAACCTCCCACGCGGATGAAAGGCATCGGTAGTAGAACATTCTGAGTATCCACCAATAAATCAGCTCATAAAAGCCAGTTTCATCAATTATATCTATTTATGTACTTCATTGTTCTTTGGCGTGACTTCTTAACAAATGAGAACTGAGGGGGTGGTACTGGAAATGGCTAAACAGAAGGTCAATGAAGGAAAAGCAACAGCACTCATACGACACAACCAAAGAGGTATCGGGCTCTCTGAATAAGCCAGGAATTAAATAAAGCTGAGAGATTGTATCCGTTTTATTTCCATATAGATGGACCTCAAGCCCTATTTCGGCACTACCTTCAGTGGGCAGCACAATGCATGAGGAGAAGAGGTCAGCAGTAAAAATGCTATTTGCTGCTATTTTTTGCTCAAAGGAAAATATAACTTTCAAGGTGATCCATAGCAATATGCTCCCATATTTTCTATCCATACTTTTTACTTCCAGCATCTACGTGTACATGCAAATTCTGAAGGGCAGGCATTCTCTCTAAGTCAATTTTCACCAATAAACTCCCAGATTAAAAATAGCCAATAGGATTAAACACATTTTCATCCATTATGTTTTCCACACATCGTACGTTTTTTCAACCATACACGCTGAGGGTTTCCAACAAGGTTTCAGTCAGCCTACGTACGTAGCTGATTGTTACTGCTGTGTTATTTCATATACGATACAATGCCGTCATTGTAATTCTTATGAGAATTTTATGAACAAGCAAAAAATAAACGTCCAGTTTGGCACAGCGTGTACTTGACAATCAGGGATTCAGAGGTCCTGTAACAGCACTGAAACATGAGGGGACACCGGCAATGTGAAAAAGCCACTGACGTAAGGCTCTCAGGCAGGTGCCAATTTCCCTGAGCATGAAGCACCTTGGTCGGTTGTCAAGGGCAAATTCTGTCAGAAATACATTTTGAAAACACTTCTCCTCGTTCTCCCGCCTCGCGGAGATCATTTCCGTCCCCTGATTAAAACAGGAGAGGCTTACGAGTGCGCAGGCCCTGATGAGCTCTCATTTAAATGGATCTCCTCCACATGGATTTACCGCTGCGAATAGGAGGGAGCTGATCTTCCACAAATGGGCACACATTTTAAACCTGTGACCAGTATCACTTAAGGGGTCTTGAGAGCAGAGGTAATTTGTGGCAGGAGTAGGAGCTTCAATCATCAGTCCACCATCTCATGCAATCAAACGTCAACAGCTGTTGTCTGATGTGTCTGCAGTCAACTCCATCAATGATGAATGTCCATGTTCCTCTCATACGAAACCCTATATAAATACCTATTTTCTTTATTTTCTTTATTAAATAAATTACTTGGTTCGGTACTAAAATCTCTAGAAAAGCAATCGATGACCGAGACTGGAAATCATCAACCCACACAGCACAACAAGCAATGCTTGAGTCAAATCTCAGAAACAATGGGATTCGCTGGGTCTCCAAGATAAGGCCGAAACCCTGTTTTTCTCTTTTACCCTTTTCACCTTGTTAACTTTCACAAATGCTTTAAGATCAAACATGAACGTCTAGTATGTTCATTTCCTGTGCTACTTTATTCAGTTAAAATAAATGCCAGAAACTTTGCAATGACGTGAACTGAAAAAACAGCAAACAATAATTCCTCTAAATGAACAGTGGTCATCATCACATTTAATTCCAGATAAATACTTTTGTAAGTAGTGATTTGAGGTGTGGTTTTCTCTCAAGCAAAGTTATAAATGCTTCAAAAAAGTGCTACTTGAGTATACATTAATAAAAGTAATTGGATTATCATAAACTAGACAATGTAATATTCATAATAATAATAATAAAATAATTGGGCTAACTCTCTGTTGAATTTTCCTCATTACTTAAATTTTTTTTTCATATATCTATCTGTGGACTCAGTGCAGTTTGGTCTGATGGTCCAGCCCTATGTCCTATTCGCCAGTGTACTATCTATCTAATAGTGTTGCTGGAAGAATAGTCACCAGCCTCAAGAAAGGCCCTCAATTTTATTCTTCCTTCTACTTCTGCATGGATATGCATATATCTATTGGTTACCACAGCGATGACGATGGTGAATACACATTTGAAATACACATTACACATAATCTACACATTACAGACAATGAGGATTCCATCCTGATTCTAGCACTACCAAGCTGGTAATTCTGTTGCCATGGCAGAGCGATGGCTTCATTAATGCAGAGAGCTCTACAACTGAAACACTGGCCTATAATGCTTCCAGAAGCACATTCTGTTCAAACAGAGATTTGTTGTGTAACACTACGATGGTTTTCATGTGGCCAGCACTGCGCAGCAGGGTGTCATAAACAGCAGATGTTTCTCATAACTAAAGTCATTCCTTCATCACAAAAATGGATGGCTGGAAGGCGACCACAAAAAGCAACACAAGCTATGTACAACGAGCTAAGGGACTTGCAGGACATCGTGATGCATAACTAAAGCTGAACTTTATCGCACTCATTTCTAATGTATGGATAAAATGGAGGGAATAAATGTGCAACTTAAATCTAAGCGTCATAATATGTTCATCAATATTCTCTCAGCTAAACTCATTGTGCAGACCTGGAGGAAGTCACGTCTCACTCTTAATTTAAAACATCTTCAGAAGGGAATACACTTTGGAATATGGTCTGCTTACAAATGCTCAAAACATTGCGTATTGTGTTGTAAATTGTTGACAAAACCGTTTGATGTTCAAATCAACAAATGTAATGTTTACTAACATTACAAATGTGTAGTTTCCAGATTTTTAAACACTGTACACAAGGCGACAATGTGCAATTGTATTCCCATCTCAAATGCTGACAATATTCGATGTTATTCTTTATGAAGTCGTAGACATTTGAAATTCACATCTACAGTAAAAATACCAACAAAGTATTAAAATATGTCAAGAAATTCATGTCTGAGTTCTGAGCTCCTTTTTTCATAAATGATCAGAAGTGAGGCGCTCCCAGCATGACTCTCTCGCTCATTAGACCAGATCCTGCACAATACTATGCGATAGATGTTAATAGTGCTGAATTTCATATCAAAGTGAACTGTAATCTGTGTTGTACAGACATATTGGTGAGGTGAATTTGCTACATTTAAGACATATATGTAGTTACAGTATGAAATGTGGTCAGGAACATGCTAAAATGCACACGATTTATCCCACAGAAAAACTGAACATTAATCTGCGCATTACAGTTGAGGTCGGAAGTTTACATACGCTTAGGTTGAAGTCATTAAAACTCATTTTTAACCACTCCACAGATTTCATGTTAGCAAACTATAGTGTTGGCAAGTCAGTTAGGACATCTACTTTGTGTATGACACAAGTAATTTTTCCAACAATTGTTTACAGACAGATTATTTTACTTTTAATTAACTATATCACAATTCCAGTAGGTTCAGAAGTTCACATACACTAAGTTGACTGTGACTTTAAATTTTTTATATTTGGTCACATATTCTTTGCATGCCATGACTTCCTGATGTCTGTGACCCAACAACATCAAAAGACTCTCTGATATCTTATTTTCTGGTACTCTTACAAGTGATACTATAACGTCTCTGCATTTGAATGGATCTCTATGGGAATTGGGGGGTGGGACTAGATTTAGCTGTAAATTATGCTGGAACAGTAAGGAATACATGATTGGTAAAATGGCTATAAGTCATCAAGGGTCTGAGGTATCTAACAACCCTCAAACCATCACTCTGCTGCCAGATATGCAGTAGATATGGATGGATCACTTTAAGGGTTGTTTCTCCTGACAAATTTTCCTATTGAACTCTATGGAAAAATAAGTCAGGAGAAGAAACCCTTCAAGTTATCCATCCATATCTACTGCATTTCTGGCAGCAGAGTGATAATTTAAGGCTTGTTTGATACGTCAGACCCTTGATCACTTAGAGCCATTTAGCCAACCATGTGTTTCCATACTGCTCCTGTATCATTTACAGCTAAATCAAGTCCCCCCCCCCAATTCCCATAAAGATCCATTTAAATGCAGAGATGTTATAGTATCGCTTATAAGAGTACCAGAAAATAAGATATCAAGAGTCTTTTGATGTTGTTGGGTCAGAGACATCAGGAAGTTATGGCATGCAAAGGATATGCGACCAAATATTAAAAATTTAAAGGCACAGTCAACTTAGTGTATGTGAACTTCTGACCCACTGGAATTGTGATATAGTGAATTAAAAGTGAAATAATCTGTCTGTAAACAATTGCTAGAAAAATTACTTGTGTCATGCACAAAGTAGATGTCCTAACTGACTTGCCAACACTATAGTTTGCTAATATGAAATCTGTGGAGTAGTTAAAAATGAGTTTTAATGACTTCAACCTAAGTGTATGTAAACTTCCGACTTCAACTGTATATCCTGGCAGTCTAATGTTACTACAGCCTTTTGAAACCCCTGAAAATCCCTTTTTTCTGAGAGTACTGGCTTAGTCACAACATCTAATTAAACTCTTAACCTCCAAGATCAATATAGTTGCCACCCGGAGTCTGGCATTATCTTTCTTAATGGGTCTACAGAGTTCTATAAGGAATGATGAAGTTATTTTTCCACCTATTCTTCATGGCATCAGAGTTTATAACGCGCTTCTTTTTGCATGTGAATGCTTCATTAAATAATCGGACGTCTTCTTAAATATGGCAGCCCATGGACGCTCCTCACACTTCAGTGCAGCGGGTGTATTCGTTTTGGAAGTGGCTGGATCAGATCATTCGTAATACCTAAGAAAGGGGTGAAAAGGGTGAAGGAGGCATAGAGTAGGCCCGGGGGCTGGATAATACAGCAGACGGAAATAGAACACATTCTGACGCGACGCCATGCACTCCCGATACAGAAGGACATAATACGCCGGGGGAAAAATTAAGCTTGGCATTTTGTTTCATCAAAGCCTCCATTAACGAGGTGGAGGGGTCAGTGACATTTGATTGGACTGCTGACCGGTTTCCGTACTGAGTCACTGAAAGGAACGCAAAAGCGTACTCTGGAAATGTCACTGAGAAAAAAAATAATAAAAAAACACACCTCTTGCTTGACAAGGTTTGAATGACGTATTTTATCAGGCACCACAGAGGTATCATATAACTTGGTGCCACTACGATGTCAGAGTTAAAAGAAGTAGTGTGCCACTTTTTACATGCCTGACTGCATTGTGCCTTTTCGTTTCTTCGGAGCACGGCTGCAGCTCAATCTTGTCCGACCATCTGTTTTGGCTGTAAAATGGAGTGGGCCGGTTTGAGACTCCTCTGTTCACTTTAAGAATTAACAACAAAACCCCATTTCCTTTAACTAACTAGTCAGTCAAAATCACGTCAAATAATCAATAGCCATTTCAGAAGTCAAAAGATCAATGGACATTTAATTATGCAATACCTTTCCATAATGATGCAAAATTACCAAAGATAACAAAACCTGTTGTATCAGCTGTCCTCGGTAGCAAATGCTATCACGACATTTGGAACAGTTTTCTTTGTGATTCCATTATTCTGAGTCATAAGCCTCCATAACAATGTGCACTTAAGCACTTTCCCAGCCCCGCGAGAGTCAATTGCATTACCCAAGCTCCCTGGGCTACCGAGGGAAACGTAATTTGTCGTCCCCCAGGTCTCTTAGACTGTGCGAGCCTGCCGCATCTGTGCCTGGTGCTGGCATGCTTCTCATCCTAAATTGAGTCACTACAGTGCTGCGATGGGGCGCTGGGCTGTTTAAGGAGGGTGCAATGCATTTACCCATCCTGTTTCTTACTGCCAAGCCAAACTGCTGTTGCAGGTATACTTTTTGTTTCACCAATCACAGCCAGGCTTAACCACTTCATGGTGATGGAGGACGTGGGATATTTCCATAATGTTGTGCAGTGTGTGATAGATTGTGCAAGCTGCATCATTTGACCTTCCTCCCACACACTTCCAGATCTTAGCGTTGAATGGTCCGTTGCATTAAAAGCTGTCCAGCCCTCATAAAAAAAATGGTTGGGGAGTCACAGATCGAATTGCTACCAGGCCAGCTACCATGCTACGTAGTGTTCCTATAATGTTTCCAGAATATATTTTACACATCAAAGAAAAATATATTAGATGCCAGCAGGGAGACCATCATGGCACTATGGGTCTCCCATATCTAAATATATGTTTTTTTTATGCTTTAGTTTTCAACTGAATGTGCCATGTCTCTTGTTGAAGTGATGGTGTCTGATATACATTGGTCAATTTCCCCACTTGAACAGGTAACTGTAAATTCAGATCAACTGCCTCAAATATTGGAGATATCCACTGGTCAGCTGAATGAGCTGTGGGAGTTTACATTGCCTGAACTTGCAAAGTGAGCACGAGGTTTGGAGGGTGACATCACCCTACACACTGAGGATAAGAATACGATTGCTTCTCTTCTGTATCTTAAGCTTGACAGGCTGATTTAGTCTGTTGTGTGCTGTGCTGTATGTTGCGATTAGTTCCTTGCTTGGATGGCATGGGATAGCGATGTTAAGGAGGATGGTGATAAAAATCTTTTAAAATGTTATTTTTATTTTTATTTTTTCAAATCAGTTGTTTTAAACATCATTGCTATTTCTTGAAACAACGGATACAACCTTTTTGTCATAGTTAGAACACTATGTCTTTCTGTGTGCCTTTCTGTGGAGTTGTAATACCTGGTTCCAAGCCTGTATCCAGCCTTTATGTGTCACATGCAGCGATGAAACAACATTAAAACATTGCCCCGTGCCTGAATCAAGTCTCCCACAGGAGTGGAACCCCGATGCGCTTTGGTGCGCCAGCTGTTCATTTTTCATTCATGATCCTGCAATTTTAATCGGCCGCCAAGCCCTCCTCTGGCTGCGTCTTTGACACGTACTGTGACAAATAGGGAATTTACAGACCTGTCACCCAGGTGTCAGGGAAGACAAGGGTAAAAGGGCCACTTTTCCGTCAAATTAATTTTAACTGTAGCTGCGGGCCAACAAGCCCTCCTCCTCATTCACTTCACCACTTCATAAATAAATAAACCTTTTGCCTCGAAAGCCAGAGGGCCAATCATTTTACGTAAATATATAAAATGCCATGACAATCATGGCCAAACGGACTAAAGACAAGACTGGGGGGCTGAGTTCCTGTGCTTGTGCACAAAGCCCCGAACGTTAGATTGGCATAATATGCCAGGCATAGATCGCAACAAAGTTATCGAGAGCTGTGCCGCTTGTGATAATTCAAATTAATCAGGGAGTCTTGCGTCGCACGCCTTTGATAACTGTAGAACTGACACAAATCCCACCAGTCAAAATGGTAATGTCTACTTTACAATCTCAAGGGGAAACTCTGCATTTCATTAAGGGTTGCCCATTCTCCAGTTTAAAGCATCAATTTAAGAAATAAAACATATTAAACGCATATCCATTACCCTGCGGTGAAAAGCTAGGCCTACTGAAAGCAAACTCAAAGTATTCCTTACTGGTAGACGACCGTTTATGTGGAAAGAGAGGGATACACGACGTGGACTCTTATTCAAAGGATGCTTGTGAAGCAGTGCCTTTTTAAAATTATTTTGTACTGTAGCCTACTTCAGAAGAATCATCCACACATTCACATTACATTCAAATAGTGTACCATATTATGACACGAGACATTCTATTGGACCAACAGTCAGCGACCCGTGGCTGATCTTACCACCACATCAGGAGTCTTATGCAATACCAGCAAAGGCACTTTGATACCACATCTTCGCGTTTCAAAATGCATTTGGCGAAAATAATCTAAAATGACATTACGTGAGAAAGAAAGAAATCTGACATTAGTAGGTAGGATATATGCCAACATAACAAATGCAGGCATAATTTGCATCGCCCAGACCTTATGGAAGTAAAATTCCATGCTCGCTTGGCTAAATCCTGCGATTGGAACGTTTGCATCATTCCTGTCTAAAGCAGAACTGTTCTACACTTTCTCAAACTAATGAAGACACGAGGTTCCTCCAAGTAGCCTACTCTGTTCAGGAAACAACATTCTTTTCTGCTTCAGCTTCCAAGGCAAAGGGTAAATCACGTGTGAGAACTGGGATGTGCTTTATTCCCAGTGCTTTTGTTTAAAATGGCTACAAATTATAGTTTACAACATGCGATTAAATAAGTTTAAATTTCAGCACTACTTTAAAATGAATTGTTCGAAAAAAAAGTCAGATAGATTATCAATCACTACATTTATAACAGAGGCGACTATTATATATTAAAATGATATCGTTCCTTCAACATGAATATAGGTGGGTGTGACTTTATTTATTTTTTTATTTCAGGTGAAACTATGGTGTTTATGTAAGCCTAGGGTATTTATCCATTTCGTTTTGGGAAAACTGTACTCAAAACTAAAACACGTTTTAATGTAGCCTACTGACAGATAATTCGGCGCTCTGAATAACATCGTATATCTCCCAGGTGGCATATAGAGCCACGTGTTTCAGCGTGTCCATCTTCCTTGTATGCTGCCTTTCCATTTCAGCAGACGCTTTATCCAGGACGACTTACACAAATAACATATTATTTGCATGCAAATAATTTATACAGCTGGATACTTTTACTGAAGAAATTCAGGTTGAGTACCTTGCTCAAAGGTACGACGGCAGGACCCCAGCGGGGAATCGAACCCACAACCTTTGAGGCAAACATGTTAACCATTAGCCTACGCTATACTACCGTCCCGGTACATGCATACGGTTAGAAATAGTTTGGAAGCAGTTGCATGTGCTAATATATTTTCATCTCGCAAAATAAATCGCTGCACTTGATAACTTTCAATTCCACAAGTGCATTTTCTGTATTTTGGCAACCTATTTGCTATATTTACGTATTACTTTTCAATTTGAGACTGAGCGTTTCCACATTGTTACCTCCAAAGTGAGAAGTTTCTCTTTAAATGTCAAGAATGTCTATAAAGATTTCTAAATCAGACACCTTCGAGAATACAAACGTAGCCTATTTACTAATCAAAAATCACAAAAGTTCGAAAATAGCAGACTAGCCTGTTTTGTGAAGTCTAAACAGATATAATGCGAGTTAAAAAAAGTTATTTAATAAATATAACTTTAGTTTATGCTATTCCAAAATGCCTAAAACATGTAATTTGCAGATAGCAATATATGTCCGTTATAAAGTTGTGTTTTTAAATTTTGTCTGTCTTGCGCAATCTCTTAGCTTGCACTAATCAAAACTACACAATTTAGCACGTAGCCTACTGCACCGTCTTTTCAAAGGTTTGCATTATTAGACAAAAGACAAACAACGCATGCGAGGCAAGAATAGCAAATTAGGCCAATAGGTGTTTCATGAAAATATTTATTTTGAAAGCGATGTGGGTGCGCAAGATCGTTGCATATTGAACAGTAAAGGTCTTACAAGGACTGTCCCTTATTGCCCCTTCCTAGGCTACATTAGCCTACAACAAGTGAAATTATATTAATGGATTAACGCAATTTCCTTTAATAGGCTATCCCTAAAGAGATGGACAGCCTATTTCAAGAAAGATAATGTAGTCGCAACATAATTTTCTCTCCTTCAGTTACGTACAATTAAAGTCTTTAAGCAAAATGAAATTATTAGTTGCTATACATATCAGAGAATATACTTTCAGTTTTGGTTATTGTCTTTATGGGGCGTATACTAGGATTATCACCTTTGTTCAATGTAATCCAACTTTATCTTATTCGTATGGCGCTTTTTACAGAGACACTGTCACAAAGTCGCTCTACAAAGCTCTATGCTTTGCGTATTCTCTATAGCCTACCCTAATTCTCTATAGCCTACCCTCTATAGCCATACCATAATTTATGTCAAATATAAACGAATGTCGGTTTGGTAAGTGTATGAATAACTCGTTGCGTATTGTTCTTCACAAATGCTTTTTCCCCTGACAAAAGAAAACATTTCCACTACAATTCGCATTCATTTCGGAATAATATCTGAAGTAACTCACCATTGAAGTTCCAGGGCAAAAGCCAGTCAGCTCCTGTGATGTTAGTGCCACTCATATTTCATGGCTTTCCAGTTGCTTAACCAAGCAGAAATTCCTCTCAAAAATTTACACTAAAAAGTTACCCCTCACTCGTATTAAAATTCGCGTTCTTCATTTTGCACGATCTTTGCCTCTGTCTCACTTTCCATTACATTGGGCATTTTCATGTTAGGATGCCCCTTTCTACAATGTTAATGTCTCGTTAAAGAGATTACCGTTCCAAGTTACTGGTGACCGAAACGCCTTGGGCGGAAGTGACAACTTCCTTTTAAGAAGGAGACACTTTGGGCTTCGCCAGATGTGCCCTTCATCTGCAAGGATCAGATTTTTTACAGTTTACAGACACTGGGAAAACACATTGCATGTGATGTCATATACATCTAACCAATCACCTGGCCGCTTCTGTTCCCCCTCGCTCTGAATCTATATATTAAATATACAGATAAATACACTCTTAAATCGGAGTTTTAACATGGGCTACTGTATAGCTATTTGGATAGCCATCGGATTTTATTGTCACATGAATGTGCTTATTAAACAGTTTGTTCATATCGTCATATCAATAACTTTGTAGCCGAGCAATCCTCAGTCCGCCACTGCTTGCCAAAAGTCTCAGCGGATGGGAATCGCCATGGATCAAAAGTAGCCTATGTTTACAGGGGCTTGGTTAAAAATGCTTGGAATATACACTCACGTATACCCGCAATCAGGATCCTGATGCATTTGTTGCAACGGTAATGTAGTATAAATATCTTCCTAAATCCCGGCACGTAGCCGAATTATTTTCCTCTGTAAGGGACACGAGTCTCTAGTCTTCATCTCAAGAACCATAGGCTATAGCCTATTATACTATGCCGAAACCTACACTACAAGGGACATTAAAATAAATAATTAAATAAATAATATTTCTGAAAATATTTTCAATGTTTTTCTCATTCAAGACAATTGTATTATGACTATGTAAAACATCTTTCTACCGGGTCTCTGGAGGATATTACATTTATTTGAAAACATGGTTCAATTCGAACAATTTACACATTTAAATTGTCTTCTAGTTCAGCCACATTGTATCATAGTTTCATATAAACGGTATGACCTAAAAATATATGTAGAACAATGCCGTAGAAAATTTGACTCGTACAGGTAGGCTACAGTTAGCGTGCGGACTCATGGAGCGCACTCCAAGCGTTGTACTCATTTCAGAACCACCTCTTCTGGACAGCTCCACCAAATAGACGCTGTGTGTTGATTCTGAAAGGGATTCGTTTTCCACTTTTTGAAAGCAATGTTAAACCAAACGTTTCCTTCGCATCAGGTAAACTTCAAATTCAAATTTATCACATAGGCTAACTAGGCTTACTGAGCATGGAAGCCAAGCATACATTTTTAATTTATATGTTTTTAAAATTGCTTTTATTGGCAACAAAGAGGCAATCTGTTATCATATAGATGCACAACAGAGTAAATCATTACTCGCATGCACTTACATGATAGCTGATGGAAGGCGTATAATGCACATCAGTAGGCTAAAACTGAATCCTAGATAAGTAGCTACAGTTTGACGAATTGCATTGGACTTTGTAGTAATGACAGAGGCGAACTAGCCATCACAAATAATGAAAGTACTGCGCCCATGAAATGCGTATGAAATCAACAATCCCTTCAGCGTTGTCGCTAGTAGAAATCTCATGGTTTTAGACTTGGTCCCGTTAGTAATGGTAAATAAGGGTGGGAGTAGTATGGAGGCAGGTCTTTTATCACGATGTGAAATGGTTATCCCATCATCAAAGGAGTTGAGAGGATTAAAACACGGGAAGACAAAGACCAGCATGGTTTTGGTAATCCCAGCATTTCTCGCTGAGAATCGAATTTTTCCAGTTTAGCACTGAAATCTGTGTCTCACCCCCACAGACTAATCCATGCCTCATTTGGCAATGACCTAACGGCTGTCTCATAGCAACCAAAAATTAGAAAGCTGACGACCAAAACCAAAACTATGGAGTTCGAATCATTGGACAGGAACAAACCTCTTCAGTGTAAACTCCGGACGACATCGAGTGTAATAAAATAATCAAACTCAAAAATAGAACGTTCTTTTGCCAGTTTGTTGAATGTTTAACAACACAGCAAATATGCCAGTGTTAATTTAACACTGCTGCTGTACATTTAAGTTGTTAAATGTACACCACCATTTTTGCCGAGAAAGGACGTAGCTTTGAACAGAGGTGCACGGGCTAAACAAATACAAGTTAATACAGAAGCTAATGGCCTTTTAAGTGAACATGAAAAAACATTCCCGCCTAATGGCCGCGAAAAACAAATATAGTTTTCTTTGTAAGACTCACTGTTATGTTTTTAGCGTTATTGGCGATGGATGCTTGTGGCCGTAGGGGTGAATGGAGGTCCCTTGGAAAGAAGTTGGAGAATTTGAACAGATCTCATACAGATGTATCAGTACTTTAAGCTTATTTATTATTACATATTTTTGGACATACAAAGCCAGTCAATCATACAGACTGGAATAGTGAGCATAGCAAACACTGCACAACATTACCACTTAGTTGGCTGCTAGCCAATACCAACACTTTGGCAATAACAATAAAAATAGCAACAACAGCAGTAATAATAATGTAACATTTATATAGCACTTTTTATAGCAATTATATAGCATTTATTCACAACTGGCAGCAGCATACCTATGCAAATTAGAAGCATAATTTGTTTTAAAGGGACAGATACAGGTACTTTTACAATACTAAAGCATTGGCCCAGAGCAGTCATGATCACCTTCTGAAGTTTTAAACAGGCAAAGTGCAAGGTGTGACAAATGAGTGGAGACATTTTATTCTCTACTCATTTCGACAACAGTCCCAGCATGGATTCAACCTTTGTTGTGCTTTTGCTTGTACTGTAGAAACACAGTATAAATAGTTAAAACTACATTTTATATAGCAGAAGGTGTAATTAATGGATACACAGTTTATACTTCTTTTAATATTTTGCCAATTTATACATCTAATTATTTAATTACCTTTATCTAAGTTAAATGAACAGGGATTACCAGGACTATAATTATTTAATGTGGGATAGTATTTGATCTGAAAGCACAGTTGTTCAACCACTATGCAACACTGCATTTAGTAGTCACCAACTACAGAAGTATCAATATTGTTTGAGAAAAAAAATATGGTGTTGTCAAAAAAAATTTTTTAACCCTCATCTTACGTTCGGGGTCAATTTGACCCGAGTCAATGTTTGACAATCAGTTGACCATATTTTTTCATCTTGACACTATATGACTTTTCCAAATTAGTTGGGATTAAATAGTGAACATGCAATACATTTAATGCTATGTTTTCAAAAGTCCTGTAAAAAACTTTGTATAAAATGGTGTTGTGTGGGGTCATTTGTGGGGTAGCTGAATAAAATCTAAGAAAATTAACCTTTTTATTTTTGCCAGGCGCCAGGCCGGCCTACATTAGTGAGAATCGCTAACTGACAAACTGACTGACTGACTGATGTCTACCTTGTTTATCTCTGATTTTCTGTGGGCGATTCTGGTGGCACTTTCCCATACAGGTTTTAAACTTCACAAACTTTCACTTACCTCAGGCTCTAAAATGAGATGTTTCATCACAGATTTTTTATATTTAGGGTAAAAAAGTTAGTCAACTGGGAGACACATAAATGGTGACACATAAAATGTCAAAATTATTACATCTATTACAATAGTTCTGTGTCAGTTTAAACTTTTTAAAATTCAATTTGACCCCAAACATAAGAGGCGCCATAAAATGTCAACATAATATGAGGGTTAAATCTTACTGGGACTGTGAATCCCCACAAAAAGTTATTAATACATTTAATTTGCACTACTAACATAAAGCGAGGAAATATCAATGACAAAAGGCGTGTATGTAGGAGCATGGGACAAGCTTTAATGGCCAATTTACCAATGAAGGTCAAACCTTTAAGGTCATAGCATACCTGTCTTATTTCCCATGGATGCTTCGTATGGATAAAAGCTACCTAACTCTCCCCTGAAGACAATGATAATGAGCACCAATCTAATTATGAAGCCCTTGTCTGTTTGGTTTAGTCACAAGGCTCCATACAGCCTTGTATTGAGCAGACAGAGAGACACCAAATGTTGTACCCATTCAAATGTACAGGAAGGACCTGGGTCACATGGCACCTTCGTTAATCTCGCCATGAGAGAAAATGCATGCACGTCTTCTGCAGTTGATCATATCAGTTTTTCTCGGATCCAGACGTACATTAAAGATGGAAATGTAAATCATATTGCACACTGTACGAAGACAAGGACGATGTCCAGTGTCAAAAAGCTCATATTACAGTACACAAGACAAGATCATCTTAGCCTTTTTAATTTTGCACTTTTTTCTCTGTCTGTCTGCCTAATTACCAGCCTACTTGTCTATCTGTTCATCTCTCTCACTCCTTTTTATTTTCAAGCTTCCACACATGAGCAATGGTTCCTGACTATGTAAACATAACTAACTTGGATTTTCTTTGCATGTAATCTACGGATATTGTTGCAAAGAGATACTGTATACATTAATAAATTAAACGTGCAGTGCGGATATAAGACGCTTATTCTCTCGCCGAGGCATAGTAATATATTTCAACAATCAGTGGTCCGAAACACTGGTAACACTGCCCATGGAGTTTTTACTCCATGCATACAATGTACATTTTAACCTAATAACCTCTGGCATTTGCAGAATTAATTCTGAAAGCAACCATAACAAAAAAAATAGCCAGTCAACACAACATTATTATGTCTGCTCATAAGCAATATCTGCCAGACACACACCAATCTGCCAAAGACCAACAGTGCAGTGCATCCCAAAGACATTCAAAGCGGTTTTTCTCACAAAAGCGTAATTAAACGGTGGTCTGACCTTCGCATGTCTGTATTCATACTAGTTAACATCATACTCAAAGGCGTTGTGTCTGTTTCTATGAATTTCAGGAGAGATGCTTTTCACGCACAAAGATGACTGTGGAACACTGGCAGGCAGTTGTATTGAGTCTAAGGTGGATGTATGAAAAAAAGCCAACTCGGCTTGTGAGGCTTGAAGATGAGAGACTGCCACACTTGGCACCAGAAGGACACAATTAGGCCTGCAATGGAAGATCATTCACCCACTGACTGGATGTTCTTTTATTGAGACAGAGCTTTAAATGTGTTTAAATTTTTGCCTGAGGGACACTTTCCAGATGACTAAACCCCACCCTAGTAATCAGCCCTGTCTTCCACATGACTGGCCTCAAGCCCTAGGTCATGACGAGGGCTTGTGGCTAACCAATGTATCTCTAATAGTTTGCTTCAGAATAATGAATAACACTACTGAATAATTGATAGGAAGCACAACATGAATACAGGATGATGTTCTGCCCTAAAAGTTTAATCTTAAAGAATTCTAATACGTAGAAAAATACCCGGTCTAAAAATTGTACTTATATTCTCTGTATAATTTATATTCTATATTAAGCAACATGGTTCAACCAGTGAGATATTACTCAAATAATTCAAGAATCAAAAATACTGTGATATCAATGTAAATGTTTAATGTTGAAAGTGTAGTTACACTAGAAACCATGTGTTCAGTAACAAGCGGCAGAGCATAGGTTGGAAATCCCCATATCCTTCCCATCCTTAGCACGCAAGACAGTTCCTACAGGCACAGGGATTGGTTGGCAAAAAATGTTGCCAATGGAAACGTCCCTCCTCTGACTCCGCTCTATATGAGTGTAACTGTAGTCTGCGGTGTAAAAAGAAGCAGCTAGAGGCACCACATGCTTCGGAGGAGAACCATGGATGTCTACACTCTGCGGAATCACCAGTGGGGTTTGCGCCCTAAGAATGCTAAAATAGATATTTATGCATTTCAGCAAAGTTTATAATTTATTCAACAAAAAAGAGCAAGCTATACAGTCACACTATGCTTCAATTTTGAGATAAAGCATCAGAATGCCATCAGAGACTACCCAAATAAAGCTGAATCAATCAAAAGAGCAATGAGTAGTAACAGATCAATGGTCTTAGAAACATAAGTGCTATTGAAACAATTTTAAAAAAAACGGGGACAGCATGGCCCAACTGGCCCATTCTTGCTAATGCTAAAAATACACAAAAACAGTATTTACGATCATTTCAGTCCTGACAAACATCTTACGCCCAGCAGAAACTAAGAGACATCCAGTGAAACAGTTAATAGTAAACCAGCTTATTCAGTTTAACAGTAGCCTATACCTAACCATTTCAAACATGCAAAATCTCTCATTTAAATACAACTGTTTGCGGCTGGAGTCATTTACATAATGCCTCTTTGTTGATCACCTGTAAAAACTGAAAATATAACAAGTGCTAATACTTTGGATGCACACACAAAATAACACCCCTTATTTGGGATCTTAGTAAATAGACCCTTATGTGTCTAATTGAGAACAATTAACCACTCATTACTATTCAGAGGCTCTAATTATCGGAACAAAAAACTGGCATAGGTTACACTGTGGGCCCCCAAGATTGAGTTTAAAAACCTTTGATGTGAGAGCTGTCAGACTTCAAGTTTTCCAGCAACATTGGCCAATGTTTTCTTTTATTCTCAAACCAGATAACTTTCAAGCGAGGATTTATCAATGTTTCAGTGAATGGACATTGAGGATTTTGAAATGCAGACTGACAAACAAAGCTTTGTGAATGGTTAACATCACTTCAAATTAGTGACAGGGATAATATTTGTGTTCCGTACCGATACCGTACATGTTGAAAAAACTGGCTGGAAATTTTTTTTTATTATTTCAAATAATATAAAATTGTAAATAATAAAATAAATAATAAATAATAGGAAAAAATAGAAGCTAGTGCTCAACGACAAAAAGATTGCAGGTAAAAATAAGACATTGCTCTGGAAAAATTATGTACAGTATAGCCTTCCACTTTCTGTTTTCCATTGTTATATTCTCCCCATAGGGGAAACATTAGCCCTATTCGTTCTAAACATTAGCCCTAGTTGCTCTCTTGAACGTTGCAGGATATGGCTCATGATGACCCAATCATAACAGTAATGCTTGCACTTAAACCAGCATTAAAAAACACTACACCTTCTAGATGGATATAAAATGGATAAACATATTTATATACATATTTCATACTTTAATCCATTTCTTTGTGGCCATCCCATAAGCCTGGCTTTTATTCATAATGGCCGTAGGTACTTTATCATTATATATCATTATATGCATCCTTTCTGATGTAGAACTTGCATCAGAAGAACTGATGCTTTGAAGATGACTTAGTATCAGGTTTCTTTTGAGAGACGGTGGGGGGCAACTATGAGTGTGGGGGTAATTGTTTTTATATAGGCTTCCTTCTTCTGTAACCCTCACGTTCAGAAAGTGCAGAGTTCAGTCATGATGTTCCTAAGTGAATCTTGGATGTCCTGTAATATAATAAAAAAAAGAATGTAAGTATTTAATTTGGGACATGACTTCACCAAACCAAATCACAAATATGCCATCAATACTGTTTATTCTATCTCCTGCAACTCAATACTTGTTGCACGTGAAGGTTAACAGACTCTTTCATGATAATAAGGAAACTTCTCAATACAGCCTAAATGCAATTTGTAGAAAATAGGCATCATATCAGTACCCATGGCTATTCCTTTGACTTGTACAACATCAGCCTAGTTTCAATAGAAGTAATATTTCTCAACATCGAATGTATTGGAAAATATGGTGGGTGAATATGGTGGGTGGGGGCTCTACATTGGTTATTGTCTCAATGTTCAATACCTGGGATTCAGAAGTATTTGCAAAAAAAAATACACTGAAATAAGGTTTTTGGTATCATTGTCAATTAGTAATTTATATAGACTAGTTTGTTAAAGAAGAAACATTGTCATGAGAACCCATTATGTGACTAAGAAATCATTTTTCTAAATATTTATTTATTTTTTCCGTGTTACATGTTCTCTTTCAGGATAAAAAATCTTGCAGTACAAAAATGTTTCCTCAAAGAAAACTTGTTTTTTCCACGTAATAATATACCTTTCAATGGCTGTACTAGCTCGAGGAGATTTTATACTAGCTTTTGAAGATAACAGCTTGTTCTCAGAAATGTATTCTCTGCTTCTGTTTTCAATATCCAATTACAGTTATTGGAATATTGTGTGTCTAGATAATAACATGCAATTTTAATGTTCTCAGAGTCAAGTGATTGATGAATCTTAGCCCTGGGTTTGACTGGCAAGTTTAGACTGTCATATAACATAAACACAAATATAATTAAGAAAACTGATCGAGGCATGTTTTTTTTTCTGTCATTTGCCATAGATACCTTATGGTTTGCATTCTGTGTTCTAGCCCTCTGGATAAATATTTCGTTTTTTACCACTCACAGAATACTCAACAGATATCATGGGCTCTTTCAGGACCCCTCTTTTATAACTGCATCAACAATAAAATAATCACTACATGTGCCATCTCTATCATCATATGCCGCTCGGTTGGTGGGGTTGGGCTTGATTAGAGGGCATTCTGGGAGAACCAGTTTGCTTCAGAAGAGGCAGTTGATGCAATTTTGGTGGGCACTGTTCAACAGTAGTACTTCTCCTACAAAATGGCTGACGGTCTTGAGGGGGAGTGATACTTTATAACCAGCAAAATTAGAGCAACTACAAAGTGGATCCATGATTCATTGATTTTGAGACGCTAGTCACTTGAGTAAGGACAGTAATTTAATTGCTTCAAAAGTCATTGATTGGCAGCACATGTTCCTTCCACTGTGAGGCTCAAAAGCCTTGCTTTCCCATCGCTAGCCACATTGGATTAGTACTTGGGTGGGAGACTTCATGGGAGAAGCAGGTTGCTGCTGTAAATAATACTGATGGGCCAGTGGGGGGAAGTCTTCTCTCTGGACCAAGCATTAACATCATTTCTCAGTGCAGTGTCGGGGAGGTACACGTGACTGTTGGTACACATGAACATGTCAAAAGCATCTCCCAACATTATTAATTCAGTCAGTCTATTCCAATCGCATGCTGCAAATCTTCTGTCCTTATCCCTGCTTTTTCATTCACTGCTATCCTCCTATCAAAGCACATCTGTTACCTTGCTTATTGTTGCAAATGCTGTGCTCTATACATCTTCTCAGTTCTCAAACCGTCTACATTTATATAACTGCATTCAATGTTAAACTGCCCTCTCCTTTCCAGTCTTACATTTTAGAATTGTTTTTCAAAAGCCTTCCATCCAATTTCCATCTTCTCCTTATTACAAACTCTACAAAGCCTACAGTAAACTTTCCTCAGTCCAAAGAACTATCAGATGTCAAAGATAATTACATTTGGCCAGGCCTTTTTTTTTGAAATCGCTAAATGTGTTTACTTTTATCCATTTCGTCAGTCTTATATGGTGCCCATTTGGTCCATCTTGCCTTGCAAATAGCACAGAAATAGATTCATGTCCAATTGTGAAAGCGCAGATTGATTGAATCTTGCATTCAGGACTCAAGTGCCATGTTCATTATCTTTTTCAATGTGGGGGCTGCCTTTTCAGTTCTTGTGATGTCTGAAGGGCCATAATTACTGCGATTTAAGGCAACATTGAAGGCGTATTGGGTATGCAGTCAGCTGAACTTTCCGTTTCTGTCTGACTGCTTTAACGTCCATTTTCACAGTGCTCAAGCGGCTCAGTAGGTAAAGGCAGCTCTTGCCGGTCTGAGAATGGGCTAACCATGGTAGTGAGTTTTAGTTTTATAAAGTGTTTAAAAATATAAATAAAAATAAACTTGATGTACTTAAGTATACTTAAAAAAAAAACCTCTTTATTTTCTAAAAGGATGTGGAAATTACAGCCTAAGTAAGTTTAACAATCCATAATTTGTTTGTTTGAATTTGACTGCACACTGTTAGGGCGCAAAAATGTGTTTGCCTGGTCTAGCTCCCGTCACAGCACAGGTAGGCCTTTGATGAATTGTTCAAAGGTTGGGAGGAATGAAGCTCAGATCAATTGCCATGAGTGCATGTTTAATTCCATTAAATGTCTGTTTTTAACCTGAACTTATCAGAAGTGAGCTATGCAGTTTGTTTTGGGAGCTGTGAGAGTGACAAACCCTGAACATACAAAAAGCCTGAAAACACATTGTTTTACATAAAGTATGTTGGGTGCACATAAACCTGCGTTAAACACAACAACTTGTGCGTTTCCTATTGCTACTCAAATTAAATGCCTGTTCTAATAATGCAAATAGCTGGCCGTTCAATTCTCCTCAACAGAGAGACGAACACATTTACACCAGTTTGTCATGTGGGAAAATACTAAAGCATTGAAAATGGAGGTAATTTTGAAAACTTTCATAATGTTGAACGTGGCATGAAAATACACCAATGCTAAGAATAAGAATCTGTTAGAGATTGGAATCCTATACTTACATTACTGCAGACCTATTTTTAGAAAATAGGTTGCTCTCGTGTTGCTATTGTAATAATTAATTCAATGGCAACTGACACATCTCACGACTCTTTTTAGTGGCCTGCTATCCTGGCATTCTTTGAAAACTATTATATTTTCTTCTCCTCGCTCTTCATTATGTCAACACTAGACTTTTCCAAATTGCATACTTTAGCATTAGCACTAAGACATGTGTCTGTCTTTAATTTCCATAGTGTGACTTAATTCTGTTTAATGCTGGTCTTTTGCATCAGTATTTGTTAAGGCATAATTGTCTAAGAAACTTCCAGTTTCATAGCTGTTTGGATGATCAGGGTCTAATGTACATTTTTCATATATTATATATTAAATATTTTGAATTTTTCTTTCAAAATACTTTGTTTTTTCACATTTCATATTCTACTCAATATTACTGTACATTTTTCAAGGGGGTTTTTCAAGTTCTGTGTATCTACAGTGGTATTGAGATTCACATTTACATCAAAATATTGGCTTATATATCCTCCGCTTATTCTGTCTTTGATGTGGGGAGCATCCAGTCATTTTATGAATTGCTTACAAACACAGAGCACCAAAGGTTTCTTTTAAGCCATTGAACCCCGCTACTTTGCCTTTAAGAGGTAACAAAAGGGGTTTAGGCATACTGTACAAAGGATCGAGATAATAGCTGAGCGATAGCACGAGTGTTACATTTTCCTGCCCTGCGGTCAGGCAAAATCATTAAACCAGAGGGCCAGGGAAAGATTCCTGCCTACGGCATGATCAGATATGATCCATTAGAAACAGCAACAGCTAGGCAGGACCCAAGAAGCAGAGAAAGTAGAAAGCAGTGAACCATGGCTAATTGGGTTTTGAGTGAAGGAGTTGCTCGGGCCAGTGACCCAGCACAGCGCAGTCGCCAATGGCATGCAGGCAGTTAAGCTTTCCTTCCCACATTTCCCTCTTCTAATGCAGCAACAAGAAACTATTATGATTTAAAAATCCATGAAAAGTGACTTTTTGTCACAATAAAAATGTTGGATTCATGTATTGTTGACATAATCTTGTGCTGGAAAAAGAAAATATTTCAGGTAATGTTCATAGCACACCTTTGCATTGTATAAGCATTTTTATATGCCATGATTGGTAACATTTATCGTTGTGGCATTTTATTAACCAGTGATAATGATGAGAATCAATCAAAATTTGCATTACCCAAATATATTACAGATCACTCAAAAGATGTATAAATAATTATGCTTTTCCAAATATTGCATGAAAGAAGCTACAATTTATGTAAGTTTTAAGCTTGGGGGTTCTTATATCAACACTAGAAATGTACATACACACAATCACACAATCGCAATACAGTCTTATGCCTGTGGTCCAATAGTCAGCAATGTATGCATGACCGCACCACACAGTCACATCACAGTACATAATACCTTGTGCATGTTCTTCACCGTGGTGATAATCATAGTGAGGTAATTACGTTTGCGCATACACATTTAATTTCAGTGTATTGTGACATGCGTGAGGAATGCAATTACATACAGTATCACAGATCACCGGGAAAGCACAGACTATCAGGCTACGGCTGACAAGCATTCCCTTCTTTCAAAACATATTAAAAATCTGAATATTGAAGCCATATCTGAATGCAATCTATAGTAATCTCAGGGATGCTAAGATAGCACATAGCCATTTGATACGGCTCTCTAGAAGGCATAATAGTATGTGAAATCTATTGCTGTGTGCGTCATGGGGCTTTCATCTACAAGAAAAGAAATGATTAGTGCGTGCATTTTCTTCTCCGCTGATTTGATTTCACTCCACAATGTCATGGTCTATACAGAGACAAAGGGTCAGCTTATTGACTGTAAAAAGTAAGCCTAGGCATATCTGAGTTACAGGTAAATGCAAAAGTATTGGGACAGTGACACAGTTTTTGTTGTCTTGGCTATGCACTCCAGCACATTGGATTTGAAATAAAACAGTGAACATGAAAGCTAAAGTTCAGACTGTCAGCTTTAATTTGAGGGAATTTGCATCCATATCAGGTAATCTGGGTAGGATTCGGAATTACATAATTCTATTACTTTTTATACATAGTCTCCCCCATTTGGATGGGGGGGGGGGGACCTATGGATGTAAATACCTTCAAATTAAAGCCGACAGTCTACACTTTAACCTCATGTTCATTATTTTATTTCAAATCCAATGTGCTGGAGTACATAGCCAAAACAGCAAAAATGGTGAGGTTAAAGGCTAGACTGTCATCTTTCATTTAAAGGTATTTACATCCATAGTCTCCCCATTCAAATGGGGGAGAATATGTATAGAAAGGGCTGTAATTCCTACACAGATCACCCGATATGGATGCAAATGCCCTCAAATTAAAGCTGACAGTCTGGTCTGCACTTTAACTAAACTATCGCATACACCAATGAAAGGAGAGAGTAACGCACCCATACTGAATGTACAATTGTTTTAATAATAAGAGAACATTGGGCTCTATTTTCTGGCAAGCGCATGGCGTGCGGCGAGCTGTCATAGTCAATGGCGTAGCGTATGGCGCACTGGGCGTGGCTACTGTATTTTGCTGTGGTGCGATTCGCAGTGTACTCTTATCCCAAAATTGCATTCCGTTGTAGTAGAATTGAACTGGGCTGCTCCCTCTTGACAGACACACCCCCCCAACAGCAGCTTCCCTCCCACTTCAGCGCACGGCGAGTCACCAAATGACCAAACGGGCTCAGACGCGTGCAAATCCATGACAAAATTGTAACCTCGCCAGTGATGGCTCACCACCGGCCGGAAAATAGAGCCCCCAAATTGGCAGTTTCACTGCTCGATCTGGACTGACACACCTCCACCAGCGACTCGCCTCACGCATTTCGGCTTACCGCCTTCGTCAGCCGAAACGCGTCCGTGCCCAAATAAAACAAAAGACTGAGTTGCTGTCCTTCTCTCTTTTGACCTTATACTCTACTAAGGATTCAGCACCGGCAAAACGGTTGTTAGACAAAGTTTTTATTATTTCTCATATTGCGTGCTTTCCAAGCATTTCACCTGGGGTTAAAAGTGATAACATTAAGCGCTTTGTCTTACTGTCTTTAAGCCTCGGCCTTTCTCCTGTTCCAGGAACTGCCATTAAAATCCCACGGTGTGGGCAAAGACCAGCACAAAGCATCCATGACAAAGAATGAGAAAAAAAAACGGTCTTTTTTTATACTTTCAAAACAAAGACAAACAACACCATGTGTCTAGATGAGCCGAGAGACCTGTTCTTCATTTATAATTCATAAAGTTTTGCAGACATTTACAATGCTCAGGGGGCGTACGTGGGCTGCAAAGGATATCAACTCGATGTTATCAGAGTGAGGACAGTGCAGCACACAGATGAATCCCTCTACGTGTTTCATAAGAAAGGTGGGGAAAACATTTAGGGCCTGATTTACTAAGACCTCTAAAACTAATAACACAGCCAATGATTGGGGCAAAATAAATGCCATGACCAATCATTAGCCATGTTATTGGTTTTGTGCGCGCCAAAAGGTTTTTCACGTGCAAAAGGTCTTAGTAAATCAGGCCCTTAGTGCCCTCAGATGGTCTGCAGTGTGGTTATGGAGTCATGCATGCATGCAGGGTTTCACTCAGTAGGTTATTGTACTTAACCTAATGTAGCCAGTTGGGATGACTGAAATGTGCCTGAAGTCTGCTTCGACCAACAGCGCAAGTCCTCCTGCACAATGGCTGTGCAGCTCTGCTGGTGGACTGCCCAGTGAAAGGAAGTGCCTGGCTGCACATGCTTCACATGATATGCTCTAGTTTGCACTCTCCAGAATTTATGTTTTAGTAGTTTTGCGGCCATATCACACATCATTTGGTTTTACAAATCAGAAAAGGATTGAGATTTTAAAAAAAAGTTATAATACATAAATGAACAAACATAAATCTTAAATAGATTATACAGATGCACAATAAATACAGTGCTGACATTACAAGATCAATTGCATGTTCATTTTTTTATGCCACATACCACACTATCAGGACTCCTGAAACACCACCATGGCTTTGCACAGCGAACAGCCTTTATAGGGGTTTCTAATACAGTATAAAGTGTTAAAAATGGGGATACGTTAGAATGTAGGAGAGCAACACTGCATGAGAAAATGTGTTTGTTAATTGATAATTGCAGTTTATTGAGACTTTATCATTTAACTGAATATATTTTGAAAACAATATTATTGTGTGTACGTATAATATTGTAAGTATTTTATTTATTTTACTGTTTATTTGTATTGTCACAATATTTTCTTTCTCTTGATCTACTGGTCCATGTTCTTAGCCTGAAGGGCTTTGTTATGATGCTGTACCTGGCTGCCAACCGCACAGTTGTAGCCAATGGGGAACAGCACAGATTAAGTTATCACCGAAAATGTGTCTATGCTGTCAAAGGGCCTGCCAGCTCCTCTTCTAAATCAAAGAGCATCCACACATGACTTCCACCCTCTCCTCTCAGTGGAAACACTCCCTTCCCATTGATTAATAAAATATCAAAAAGTTCAGCATTCAATTATCTCCTATGATAATAGATTATGGTGACATTTTATATATGAATGCCCCTGGATCACATGTCTGCACATTAGACCCATTATACCATGCTGCTTTATGATTTGTTTTTAATAGTACATTTGTATGTAGTATACAATTTAGTCCATAAGAAGACCGCTCTATTGGGGCCTGTTTGTTTATAAAGCCATGTTGGGTCAGCTGCTAACCTTATTGAACATTTTACATGTCCAATCAGTGGGTAGTCACTACGAGCTCTGATCAAAAAACCACAATTTGGGAAACATGGTTTTAGTGTTACGACCCCGGAAGAGAACTGGACCCAAATGCACGACTCGTAGACAGGAATGCCAAAACTCAATATTTATTGTATGATCAGGGAAGTCCTGAGCATGGGGAGAAAGGCAAAAGCAGTTAAAGTTCCAAGCCGGAACTGGACTCAACCGGCAGGGCAGTATTGCTCCAAGCCGGAGCTGGACTTTACAGGCAAGCCGGTATTGTTCCAAGCCGGAACTGGACTTTATACACAAGACAGACTGACGGACAGAGTGGGAGCGCTAAGCATCCAATAAATAAGCTTCGAACTAATACTCCTGAAGCATAGGGAGAACATTTAATACAGACAGTCCAGGTATGAAGATGCGGGAGCAGTGGGAGCAGGGAAAGCCAGGGGTGATGGTGGAGACAGGTAACCGGGTTGGTTGGAGCAGGGGATGAGCGGGAACGGGAGCGGTAGAGCAGGACAGTGGAGCAGAGTCCAGGCAGGACGCAGGCGTGGCAGCAGGGCAGCGGCAGTAGCAGCACGGCAACAGCAGGGCGGCAGCAGCGACAGCAGAGGCAGGAGCGACAGCACATCAACAGCACCGCAACACTGGCTGTAAGCGGGCACCGCCGCAGGGTGGAATAGCAGAAGCCCAAGCTGCATGCACACACGTCAGGTGGAAGGCAGGGATACCGCAACACAGGCAGGGATTTACTGACAACTGCAGGCTGGCAGACTTTAAGCAGATAGAGTTAGTTAGCGAGACGAAACAATGAACAGCGGGTAATGCTGTTCCAGACTGATCAGACTTAGATTAGACAGAATAGCAGGACGAGTAAACACGACACAGAACTAAACTGTTTCAAGAAGCAACTAGACAGGGAACCAGACAGGACCAGAGGTTTCAGACAAAGAGCATTAACGAACTGGCACAGGACAGAAAACACCAGGTGACTAAATGCAAACATTAATTGGAATCAATTAGGAACCGCATGCGAATGTATGCGAGAGTGATTGAACAGAGCGGAAAACAGAGTGATACAAACGGGAAAACACGCCCAACCTGCAGCACGGGGGGAAACACGGACAATGGAGAGACAAACACGAAACAGGGGGAGAGGGAAAACACAGAGAAACAATAGGATGGGAGTGGAATGTTACATTTAGCTTTTATAGAAATTGTTTTTAAGATCAAATTGAATAGTTGATCGCAACACAGTGTACATGTTATAAATATAAAACATAAGGGCACTGAGGAATGTACCTGCAGTTATTGTGTGCTTTGATGTTTTTTTTTTGGTCTTTTTATGATGTATTACGTGTGAAACATTTTGAAAAGCTGCGTTCTTGGCTAGGGCTCACTTGCAAAAGAGATTTCAATTTCTGGGTGTGACTACCCTTGTTAAATAAAGGAATAATAAAATAAAATAAAATAAATAAATAAAAAGAAAATAGCGCAAGAGATACACTGTTTGAGTGTGCAATATTCACAGATTTCCATCCATCCATTTTCTAACTGCTTAATCCACGTCAGGATCACGTTGGCAACAGGGCAAACAGAGTAGCCCAGACATTCGTCTCCCCAGCGACTTTCTCCAACTCACCCCGGGGGAATCCCCAGGTGACCCCAGGCCAGCTGTGAGATATAATCCCTCCAGCGTATCCTGGGTCTGCCCTGGGGTCTCCTCCCGATGGACATGCCTGGTACACCTCTCATAGGGAGGTGCCCAGGGGACATACTTACCAGATGACCGAACCACCTCAACTGGCTCCTCTGAATGCGGAGGAGCAGCGGCTCTACTCCAAGGTCCTCCTGGATGGCTGAGCTCCTCACCCTATCAAGGAGATTAAGCCCCACCACCCTACGGAGAAAGCCCATTTCGGCCACTTGTATTCACAATCTCGTTCTTTCTGTCACTACCCACAGCTCGTGACCATATAGGTGAGAGCAGGAAGCAAGATTGACTGGTAAACAGTTTTGCCAGACTGGGGGATTTTCCCCTAAATGTAGGGGATTAAAAAAATTCATGGGGGAATTTTTAAAGAAAAAATGTATGGGAGTCAATGATAGATGGGGGGTTTTAAAATGAGGTATGGGGGGAAATTGTGAGAAAATTGTATGGGACTCAATTGAAGAAGGGGGAATTTATTGGGGGGGAAATTAATTAAGGCATCTGGCAACACTGCTGGTAAATTGAGAGCTTTGCCTTTTGCTCAGCTCCTTCTTCACCACCACCATCCAATACAACGCCTGCATTACTGCAGCCGCTGTATCTGAATGGCGATCAATCTCCTGATCCCTTTAACCCTCACTCGTGAATGAGACTTAAACTCCTCCACTTGGGCCAGTTTTCCCCCGCTCACCTGAAGAGGACAAGCCACCTTTTCCCAGGAGAGGACCATGGCCACAGACATGGAGGTGATGGGTGATCCTCATCCCAACTGTGTCACACTCGACTGCAAACCATTCTACTGTGCCTCGGAGGTCACAGTGCAATTAGGCGAAAAGGACAACGCCATCCGCAAACAGCAGAGATGCCACTCTTACGTCCCCAAACCAGACCCACTCCAGACCCTGGCTGTGCCTTGATATCCTGTCCATGAAAACCGCAAACAGGAGCGCAGACAAGGCGTATGCTTGTCGGAGTCCGACACCCTCTCTCAGTGTACACATGGCTTGCAATAGCGGCCGCTGTACCCCATACTCTCGAAGCACCTCCTACGAGATACCTCGGGAAACATGGTCGTACGCATCCAAATCTACAAAGCAAACCGGATTAGCAAACTCCCATGTCCCCTCGAATATCCGCAAGAGGGTAAAAAGCTGGTTCCACGCCCCGCACAAAACCTGTACTGTTCCTCCTGAATATGAGGTTCAACTATTAGTCAGAGCCTCCTTTCCAGCACCTTAGCATAGGCTTTCCCAGGGAAGCTGAGAAGTGTGATTCCCCGATAATTTGTCCCCTTTCTTAAAAATGGGAAATGGGAACCACCCCTGTCTGCCACTCCAAAGGCAGTGTTCCCAACCTCCATGCGACATTAAAGGTCTGTATCAGCCACAACATCCTAACAACATCCAGAGCCATCAACATTTCAGGGTGGATCAAGTCCACCCCCAGTGCTCTGCCACTGAGGAGCTCTCCAACCACCCCAGTGACTTCTGCCACAGTGATGGGTTCTGATCCCCTTGGAATTCCTCAAAATGCTCCTTCCACCGTCTGACAATATCCTCCATCTAGGTCAGTTTCACCGCTCTTGCTAAGACCAGCCTGAACGATGACCTGCTTTCTCCTCCTGAGGTGCCGAAAGGTTGTCCTGAACCGCTTTGGGGCCAACCGAAGGTCTACAACTGCAGCAGTTGCAGCATTTTTTTCCTGCCAATACCTGTCAACTGGAGCAGAAAGTCCTCTACACTAACCAAGTCCGAAAAGCATCCTTCTTCAGCGTGACAGCCTCCCTCACTAATGGGTTCTTAGGTTGCCACCAGGACAGGCTCTGACTAGCTTCTAACGATAGCCTCTAGCAGCCGTTTCCACAATAGAGGTTTTGAACATGATCCATTCAGACTCCATGTCCCCAACCTCCTCCTAGACACAGGTGAAGCTTGGAGGTGAGAGTTCAAATCGTTCCGGACAGGTTCCTCCACCAGGTGTTCCCAGCAAACCCTCACAACACATTTGGGCCTACAAGGTCTGTCCGGCAGCTCCCCCCGCCATCTGATCCAACTCACCACCAGATGGTAATCAGTTGACAGATCAGCTCCTCTCTTCACCTGAGTGTCCAGAACATATGACCTCAGATCTGATGACACAACTACAAAGTCAAACACCGACCTTTAGCCCAAGGTGCTCTGGAAGGATGTAGACTTATGACCATCCTTGTGTTCGAACATGTTGTTTGTTGTGGACAAACCATAACTAGCACAGAAGTCCAATCAACTCGGGTTGAGATCGTAGAGGCCGTTCCTCTCAATCACACCCCTCCAAGTTTCACAGCCAATGTGAGCGTTGAATTCCCTCAGTAGGACTATGGAGTCAGTTAGTGGGTCCCTTTCCAGCACCCCTCCCACCTTGACCAAGAAGGCCAAATACTCTGAACTGCTGTAAGGCGCATATGCACAAGCAAGAGTTTTTCTCTCCGCCACCCGTAGGCGCATTGAGGCGGACCCTGTCATTCTGTGGACCATCAGCTTGTGAGTATCCCCACTCCTGCCCGGTGCCTCTCACCCTGAGCAACTCCTGAGGAGAGAGACCACGCTCCATCAAGGATTTTAGTTCAGGAGCCGAGAAGGTGAGCCGTGTAAGTGAGCCCAACTATATCTAGTTGGTACCTCTCAGCCTCACGCACATCTCTGGCTCGTTCCCCACCAGTGAGGTGATGTTCCACATACCAAGAGTCAGTTTTGCCACCAGAAAAAACAATGCCCGGGACCACTTGCCCAGCTGGCATTGCACCCGACCTCTATCTCGGACCTTGCAGGCGGTGGGCCCACCGAATTATAAAGTTACCTAGAAGCAACAAGCTGGATCTCTCCCATTCATTCTGTTGATGCCAGCCTCCCCGACAAATTTGCCCAAATCCCCACCATTTCCGCTGTTCTAATCTGTATCAAGGAGTGCCAGTTTGTACCATTTACTTTGAATTGTGGGTAGCACTAGCCCCTGCAGCCAACCAAGGCTCACTTGCTTCACTCACGGTGTCCGTCGTGTTCTAAAAATCGCAGTGCCCAGCTGTATGAGAATGTTAATTCAGAGTAGATGGTAGTACTACGAAGCAGGGTTACTTAGTTAGCTGGATAACTGCACTGAGTAAAACCCGGAACCATCCCAAATCTGGAACACAAACTGAAGTTCCTGGTTTTAGTCAGCCAGGTTTGTGTCAGAACATGTAAGTTATCCAGCCAACTAAGTAATCCTGCTTCATAGTATACCCCCCAGGACCTAGGTATCTTATTGAACATCAAGTCTCAGTTGTACCACTCAAGTCAAGTCTTACCTTCTAAAGATGCAAATGTTTCTGAAAATACTTTTCCTCCTCTGGCTGACTGGAGCCAAGACTGTTGTGTTTTAAGTGCTTCCTGGGATCCGTATGCGTGAGGTGCTGCACATCACTATAGAATACATGGTCCTCATTATCTCAAATTAAATCTACTATTATAATCGCATTTAGGAGACTAACATTGTTAAAAAGTACGCTAATTACAACGTGACAGCGTTTCGGATTTCGCTGGCAATCTATGGGCGTAGACAGGGTGATGCACCATTGCATGTCGGCCCCTGGAGCTTTTCTGGTGCTACTAAAAAACCTGACTGCAGGGACACGCCCACCTAGTTTCCCCCTTGAGTGGGCCCATACAGTGTTCCCACGTAATTATTTTTGGGCTAAGCCCAGCTGAAAATCTTCACGGATATTATGTTCTGTCCTCTTTGTATTTCTACCTCTCGTATCACAGCAGTACAAAAATAGAAAGAGCACATAATGGCATTGGGATGGCATTACGATCGTAGCTAAAAGAGTAGAGACTGTTCCAGTTAACACTGGCAAAAAGGTATAAATAATGAATAAGTAAATACGTCACCACCTTCCTCTGAGCTTAAATTTTAAATACACATAAATACTACCCCTGATACTAGACTGAACATAGCCTACACACATGTACAGATGTACGCACACGTACGCACACACAAACCAACATCAAGACCAACATCAACAGTTAAAAAAATGTTCAGGTGTCAAAGTGTCAGGAAGGTCACAGCCCTGTACAATTCTTGCACTGCACCATCCATTTGCCCCATTTTATACTGAGGCTCCTTGTCTTCTTTTGACCCTATGTTATTCTGCAGTCTCTGTGTGTTCTGTGGGCCTGTAAGGGCATTATAGTAGTACTCTTCCATCGACCTCACTGTAAGGCTGCTCGTGGCATCTGCGCTTTGATGCGCTTTAACTGTTGACTGAAGACGAGAGCAGCTGCTTAAATCACATCCACTTTAATAACCAGGCGGATGGAATGAATCACATTATCTTGATATGACCAGAGGGACATGTTTTTTTTATTTTTTACAAAGTCCACCACTACACAATTATGTCAGTGTAGGACAGCCTCAATGTGTTTTCTCCCATGGGGGGGGGGGGCAGGGGGATTAATGTAGCATATTAAATTATGAGCTTGCAAGGGCTGGAGCTGAAACATGGTGGAGGAGGAGGGAAGATGCAGAAATCCATCATTGGTGTCACTTAGTGTCATTTCGCACCATGAGAAACACTGACTTTAGAAAAGAGTTAACATCATATCTGCTATATGTTGTTAAATGTGATTCCCAATAGTCTTTGCATTTATATGTACTGCCATTTTTCATATGAATATTATGAATGTATTAATATGGGCATGCTACAGTGCAACCATATTCATTTGAACAATATTTCCTTTAAAATTATTCAAAATATTCCAAAAAACTGCTGGTATATTAGATATGTCAATATACAGTAATTGCTTACAATAAATTTAAAATCCTCAACGGATATTATGCTAATTTTTTTAGTTCATGAGTTAAGTTTCAGTTAATTTCTTGAATTGACTGAATTGAAACACTAAAATAGCTACTGTTAGCTTTGGCTGAGTTGGCTCTAAAATGCTGTAAGTTTTTAAATATTGTACCTAAAAGTAGCAAACTTGCGAATGACAAGTGTAATGTTAAGGTTGCAGACACGAGACTGGACCCAAATGCACGACTCAGAAACAGGTTTCACAAAATAAGCTCACAAAGAGCGTTTAATGGCAAGCAAATGACAATGACAGGCAAGGGGGCAGAATCCAGGGAAGGACAGGGCAGAGGGGCTGAGCAGAGCGGGCAGCGCAGGGGGTGCAGGATGGTGACTGAGTCCTGGGTAGGGCAGAACAGCGGGCTGAAACGGAGCGGGAAGCAGGGGAGCGAAGAGTGGAGTGGCTGGAACAGCAGGCTGGAGGGTAAACTGGAAGGGCAGATGACAGGGTTAACACACGCAAGACTGACAGGATAAAAGTTAAGCACAAGCTAGACAAACGAAGCAAACATGGCGACAAGGCTAACGAACTGGCAACAAGACAACAAACACACAGGAAATATATAGAGAGGGGAAATGAGTCAATGAATGAATGCAGCGTGAGAATGCGAGTGAACACTAATTAAGCGGGGGCTGAGGCGTGTGGAATGCAGACAGGGAATGAGAGCGACTGGCTGAGGGATAATGAGAGATAGAATGAGTGACTGCAGCGTGAGAATGTATGCGCAAATGAATGAGCTAATAGGAGTGAGTGTGAAATGCGAGCGGGTAAGGTGAGTGATTGGCTGAGGGAAAATGAGAGGGGAAACGGGGAAAACAAGGAGGAGAACCACGTCCAGTCTGCACAACACGGAAGACAGACAGGGACATGTAACAACAATCAAGTGAACTGTTAATGAACCTGTCCTTTATGGAGATGCATGTTGTGTTGGGCTGCACCAAGCATTGTGACAGGAAATCTCTAAACTCAAACAGGCATAGTGTAGGCACAGTTCAGAAAGTCAAGGCCCTGGTTATGTGAATAGAAAGCTCAGCTTTGTTCAGGAAGGCTTGTTTCACAAAATTCAATTCACTGTTGCCTCTTTGCTGTTCTTACTTCACATGTCTAGAGCCGTAATCTTGTACAATATATGTCTGAAAGAGAAAAACAATAACCATGATTTTCAATAAACGCAAGGTGGCTTTCTGCTTACTGAAGTGTGAGCAAAGTTCCAGAAACCAATGCATATGAAGAACAGTAGAGTATGAATGCTGCAGAATATGGTATCAATAGCTCACATAAAATTCAAAAACTGCTACAGGGCACTCAAAGTACAGTCATCCATACCTACAGTCCAATATCAAACATAGCCCACCTGCACAACCGTTTAGTTTCCTCTAGTCAGCTTGCAATTCCTCCCTGATGTGGCCGTGCATATTGATCAGACCTCTTCTTAATGCTGCCCCCCCCCCCCCCCCCCCCCCCCCCCCCGTCTTCTTCAGACCCTCTGTTAATATGCAGCTTCTGTGTTCTGTGGGCCTGTTAGGGCATTATAGTAGGCATCTGCACTATAAGAGCAGCTGCTTGGTCTTCAGTCAGCAGTTTCAGCAGTGCAATGAACTACCTGAAACAATCAAAAGGGCAGAATCACGCATGACAATCTACTGCCAGCTCAAAACTCATTCCAGCTTCAGACACTTTGTCTGCCCTCCTGAACACCATTACTGTGCATCAGCATTAATTGAGTTGCTATATCTCTCATCCCTTAACTTTGTACTTTCCTTTGTTAGACAGCTAAGAAAAATAATTTCAAAAAATAATCAATTGGGCACCCAACGTAGTGCTGAGCATAAATCATTCGCATTTTTTCGTATTTTGGCATTCATCAGTTTTTGTGCCTGAGATTTGTTCGTATGTACGTACAAACCTGCTCAGGACTATGCGTAACGCGTTCGTAAATGCAAAATGCCGCTAAATATAGCCTGAATTAGAATGGTCGTTTATTCATATTTTCCGTTAAATTCACAAGACTAAATGTAGCCTTTGACATGTACAATGCAAACGTGCTAAATTATGATTGTAAATAGCAAACACTAGATTATACCTATTTATCGATTGTAGGCTATGGACTTATTTAATTAGACCCGTACCATAATGAATGCTCCCAGCACTCCCAGGTCCAGTATTTTTCTAAAATTATAAAATTTAAATGTTATATGGCATTAAATATGCTAATTAAAACACACTTTAAACCAATGAGCAAATTTTCTCTAAAATAGCTTACAGGTCTGTAGCCAGCATTGCCATGGCTGAGCTTGTACTATTGGAGGAGTTATAGCAGGCCCTCCTTTGGAGATGACGCATCTTTGGGGATTGCACAGATTTGTTGGCTGAAAGTTGTGAATGGCTGGTTAGTCATTTTAAGGTTTTTATGAAATTGGCAACCTGCCCAATGTTATCGGTGGCTTAGATCGCACACAGGTTCGCATCAAGGCCCCATCCGATGATGCGTTTGTGTATTTGAATGGAAAGGGCTATCAATGTGTGGCTCATATGTGATGGGAAATGTGTTCCTCAACGTTGTGGCCCCATTGGTTCCCACGACAGCTTCATTCCATAGGGCATTTCAGTTGGCACTCGTTTGGAGAACAGTGCTGTGAGACACGGCTGGCTTATTGTAAGAATATATTTGTGAATTGCTGTTTAATGTCTATCCTGTGTCAGAGTATATAGATTCCTAACTACCTCTTTCCATCACAAGGGGACAGGGGTTATCCACAATAAGCCGTGGCTGACTCCTTTAACCAACCCACAGACACCATAGGAGCTGGATAACAATGACCCGCACACCATCATACCGTCTGTCATCGAGTGCACAACGGCGTGTTGGAGGGGCGATGGCTGTGCTTGAACACAACAGGGGGCACCCTTCTCTACAAACCTGAGAAGATTTGCAAAATAATATTGGCCTGCTGTGTCCTGCACAACATGGCCATGGAGCATGCCCTTCCTATACCAGACATCCCCATTCCGCCTGAAGTAGGGCTGCTATCGCATGAACCACCTCAACTCAAGCTCCACAATGTGGCCACAATTAGAACGTGCCAGCAATTCATAGCGGGACTCTAAATAAGGTACGTGATTACCCGATTTCAAACCACCTCCCATACGCAAAGAACACCAACAAAATGACTAAATTACATTTTATTTATTTCCAAGCTTTGAGAAAGACCTGCTTGGCAGAAGAGGCAAAAATTGAGGCAGTTTCTTCGTGTAACGGGTGATCTTTTGTGTAACGGGTGATCCTGCATTGATGGCACGTTACTTTGATTTCAGTGTTGGAATAATTATTTTTCCTTTCGCTTTTTTCTGGGCCATTTTGAAAATGTATTCACCTGTAAATGGAATTTGCAACTTATATATATGGCAATTAATGGGTGTGGATTTGTACTAATCGCAAAATAAGGTGCACACGCCTGTCATTTACATTGATTCGGAATGTATGAACATTCACACACACACACACACACACACACACACACACACACACACACACACACACACACACACACACACACAGTATACGCACGTGAATATGAACAAATCTGCCTTTCCTGCACAGTTTGATGAATCCGGCGTACATTTTTGGTAAAAACTTGTTTTGTGCGTAAATGTACACAAATATTTAGGAACGTTTCATGAATGAGGGCCATTGTGTGAACCCCACTGTCGATTCTGGAGAATGTAGACATCCACGGTTCTCCTCCTAAACACGTGGTGTCGCCAGCTGCTTCTACCATGAGGCTTTTCCATGCACCACAGTGTGGTGCCTTAACTGACTGTGCCTTAACTCCAACAGCCCAACAATAAAGGTAAGTTTGTCATGCTATATTCTGTAAATTATGTTCTGTAAAAATGGATTATAGCTTTTAAAATTGCTTGCATGTATAATTTTACTTTACTGTTAATGTGGCAAGTACTGTTACATAATGCACTTATGTATGGGGCCTCAATCACCCTGTCATTTGCTCTGGATAAGAGCATAGACTGCTATCTCTATACATAAATACATGAAAACAAAATAAGCCTCATGACAGAGGGTTCAGTGGCATGTGCATGTTTCATAAGAACCGTGTGGAAAATGGCATAAATGCAGATGAGGCAAAAACAAAACAAAACAAAACAAAAAACATACAGTTCACAGCCTATTATACACCAAAAAAAGTAGTTGAGCATATTTATTTGAAAAAAAAAAACTATATCCCCCATCCCTCGCTGCGTGGGCGGCGGTTGAAAGAGCCGTCGAGCAGATGTTGGGCTGCCCGCCAGCCTTCCTCTGGCTGGTTACTGAGCGAGCTCCGTGATGGAGGAGGTCAGAACGCTGGAGGGCCAGGGCCTGAATAGCCTTGTGTTTTACGCTTTCCAGAAGAAGGCATCCACCTCCAATCAGTTCCCCAAGCAAGGCGTCAACCTCCAAGGGCTCACTCTGCCCACTGCCTGCGCCTACTGCATGACTCTCACCTGCCCTCAGGACGGCCCAGCATGGTGAGGAGGGGTGAACCACCAGCTCGTGTTAACCGTGATGTGTTGGCCAAGGCTTACATTGAGCTGGGGCTCTGGAAATCACGCCTGAATACAATTCAGGCAAAAAGGTGTTTTTCTTTCGTCTGTATGCAGACATTCAAAGACAAGATCTCATGAAAAAGCTCTCTCTCTCTCGATCAGTGTCCATGCAGTCTAGACATCAAAATACTTTTTGAATTGCTTCTGATCTATATAACCCTGTCAGCCATGTTAAGGGTAATTAGTCACAGAATGTGGGTTGCGTTAAAAAAAGAAATCTGCCCATAACCCTGCTAATGAAGAGCCATGTCGGGCTTGTTCAATTTACATGGTTCTTTTACACTGATCACAGTAAAAGGACCCATGTAGCCACTGCATCATTTGAAGTATGTGTTGTTCTCCCAGTGTTCCTGATGGACAGGAAGAAAACGGACCCAGCATATTGAAGAACGGAGCAAGTGTAACAAGAACAACAGTTTTACAAAAAGGCTGACAGATAAACACATAACTCAATTTTCATGTAAAAATGTACGCCAGCGATCCATTTTTGCAAGTAAATTCAGGGCCTTGCCTTCCATGTGCTTGGTGCTTAAATTATTCTTTGGACATTGCATTATAGGCAAGAAAGTATTGATCTATTTCTGAATAGATCATGCTAGAAAATGTCAATGTTGATTTATTTTTCAAATTAATCAAATTAGTCAACTTCTTAATCAAATCCTATAAATGTTAAATGGACACATGCTGCAATTTTGCACTTGATTTGGCCTTAAAGGAGCACAGTTAGGCATATAAATGTTTCCTGCATTCTAATCTACTATTTAATGTTTAATATTTTCCAAAAAATCATAAAGATTGGATTTGTGGTTTTTGAGATGTGGGCCCTCAAGAACAGCTCCATCTCCAGAGCAGCTCCAGCCTTATTTACCACATTTCCCATATCTCCCTGCGCACGCTTAAGTTTGGTGTACATGAATATGTAATAGGATAGTAATAGTGCTGCGAGCACGGTGACGAGCTAACTGTTAAGGTCAAGATACCGCAGAAAATTCTTGCGTGTCTGCCCAAAATGGCATCGTGCGCCGTACGTGGCTGCGATATTAAATCAGGATACCGTTTGCCCAAAAATGAGACGAGGTGCATCCAGTGGCTGGCAGCAATTAACAACCCGATCTATCTGTTAAATTTGCCAAAAAAAGATTACAACAAAGTTTGTGTTTGTTCGAAACACTTCAAGCCAGAGGACTTCCAATGCGACTATAGTGCCGAATTACTGGGAACTAAATCAAAGAATTTGCTTGTCCAGAAATCCAACATATTGACCATCGGGAGCAGGGTATATTTGACGTACTGCAGAGACTACACATGATGGCAGCACAACTCTTACACCTCTCCTCAGTCGTTCGCCATGGAGTACCCATTCCAATAGCCAACGATAAGCGGTCAGTCTGAATTGCCTAACGTTAAATAAAGGGGTGACAGAAAAAACTGGTTATAGTAATGTAATATCTGTTGTTGCACAAAGGATGCTAAATGAGCTGCTAGATAGCCATCTAGGTAAAGCCAACAAGCGACTGATTCTGACAGTAGCCTAACTGACGTTACATGGAATGTCCGAATCTTGGTGTCATGCTGGCAAGCACAACATATCGACTTTAACATAAGTTTAGCAAACGTTAGCTAAATTACAAGATTTTGATACAGCTTGTTAGCTAGATATTTACTCACTCGTCGCTTAGTTGCCCTCCTGGACCCCTTGGTTGTGGATACTTCTTCCAATTAATCCTCCTATTGCTGCATAAGAAGTTGGTAAGTACTGCAGGATGTAGCAAGGGTTCAAAGTTATTATTGGCAGTGATGCAAACTGCCAACAGCCGTTGCCCTCGATCCCATTCGCGGCAGCAAAGGCTCTCCGTCTCGGTAGGCATGGGTTCACAGTTCCCACACTGGCACCAATTTATGTTCCCACTTCTCTGCTCTCTGTTAGCTTCGGCTGCCTCGTCCTCCGCTCTCTGTCTCTCTCGCTTACGCAATTCTTCCTCTGTAAATTCCGGTTCAAAACTGTAAGGTTGTATTTCTTCGTCAAAATCAAAAAGCTCGTCCTCTAACTCGGCGAACTCAGAGCTGTCCGCCATATCTCTCAGGCTATCATCGTCGGTCAAGATAGGCCACGTGATATTTGTACGCTAATGTTACCGCATTTTCGTGGGAGTGTCAAGTGATCGCCTGGATGGGTGCCCGCCCATAAACCAGTCTCTGCGTTCAAGGGTGGAGTTTGAGCACCCATTACCTTCTGGGAAACACTGGCTGGAGATTCAAGCCAAACACATCCAGTGACGTCACTGGACGTGTTTGCCCTTTGAATTTTTGCTGCTGTATTTCCCATAAATAGGAAATGGCTGCACTGACGGTGATTTTAAAAAGGCCTACACACAGAATTTAAGCATTTAATCCAAATATTCTCAACTGAAACAAGCGTGACTATGCTCCTTTAAGGCTACAGGAAAATAACACTGTCCTGCATAGAAGGGATTTTATCAAATTGAGGTTGCACTACTTGACTCCGAATGAATACACGCTGAGACTTGAAGCTAGTTTCCTCTGGATTCTGGTATCAACATTCATCAATAAACTCCACCAGAACAACCTGCTTGACCCGCATTAGTCCGGCTTCAGAACCGGGCATTCCACTGAAACTGCTCTCCTGGCCGTGACAGAGGCACTCGCCACTACCAGAGCCTCATCCCTCTCCTCTGTCCTGATTCTACTTGACCTGTCTGCGGCGTTCGACACGGGCAACCACAAACTCCTGATCTCCACACTCACTGAGATGGGCATTTCTGGGACTGCCCACTCTTAGTTTGTATCAGATGTCACCTACCAAGTCTCTTGGAAGGGTTCTGTCTCTGCACCCCATCCCCTCTCTACAGGAGTCCTGCAGGGATCTGTACTGGGTCCTCTGCTGTTCTCCATTTATACTAAGTCTCTTGGTTCAGTAATGTTGGTTCAGTAATTAATTCACATGGCTTCTCATAACATAGTTATGCTGATGATACTCAACTATTCCTCTCTTTCCCTCCCTCTACCCCACAGGTTAAGGAGAGGATATCTGCTTGTCTGGCTGACATCTCTGAGTGGATAGCTACCCATCACCTGAAGCTCAACCTTGACAAGACAGAGCTCCTCTTCATGCCATGCAAGACCTCCCCACTACATGACCTCCATCACTGTTGACGGGACCATGGTGGCTGGCTCCCGCTCTGCACGGAACCTGGGGGTGGTCCTGGACAACCAGCTGGACTTCAAAGAGCACATCAGAGTGACAGCACGGTCCTGCAGGTCCCTCCTGTACAACATCAGGAGGACTCTACCGTACCTGACCACCTACTCCACCCAGCTTCTTGTACAGACCATGGTCACCTCATGCCTGGACTACTGCAACTCCCTGCTCGCAAGCCTACCAGCCTGTGCCATTCTGCCTCTTCAAATGATCCAGAACGCAGCTGCCCGGCTTTTGTTCAACCTCCCGAAATGATCACGTCACCCCCTGCTGAGGTCACTCCACTGGTTGCCAGTTGCAGCCAGGATCAGGTTCAAAGTTCTGACCCTGGCCTACACTGCAGCCAATAGGACAGGCCCCGCCAACCTGCAGGACTTAATCCAGAACTATATTCCTGCTCGACCACTTCGCACAGCAGGGCGACTCGCACTTCCACCCCTCTGTGTCAACGGATCTCGCTCATCCCGACTGCAGAGCTTTTCCACCCTAGCTCCTCAGTGGTGGAACGAACTCCCCATTCCCCTATGTTCTAGTCCAACCCTGCCTGCGTTCAGTCATGGCCTGAAGACACACCTCTTCAGACTCCACCGTAACTGATATACTAATCTAGGGCCTCTCATGATACTTGTTCCCTTGTGTTTTCTTGTCTAACTGTTTGTTATAGTTTATAATAGTAGTTAGAATAGAATTTTAGTATAGCTGATTTACCCACAGCTTACTGTGAACTACATTCAATGTTCATTACTAGGGATAGTTGCTACATTATGGGAAGGATGTGCTTTGTCTTATCTGTTCTGTAGTTACTTCGATGACGTTTCTGTATGCACTTATTGTATGTCGCTTTGGATAAAAGCATCTGCTAAATGACTGTAATGTAATGTAATGTAACTCACTAAAATGAATGGAAAATGTCATTGAAAAATACAGTGCTTGAATTAATGTGTGAGTGAAAAGAAGTGAGTGAGTGAATGTTACGGAGAAATGTTGTGTACTGGGATTTATGTAAATTTATGTCTTACATATCTTAACTGTTTTGGGGATAAAGCAGATTTGAAATCCATCTGCACTATATCCATCAGACGGTGTATGAGGGTTATTGGAGAGAACCGCTATCCATCCCTGTCCTGCAAGTGTGCAACTCATGTTCCTCGGCTGGCATGCACTCCCCATTGCCAGGGCTGACGCCAGGGATTTTGGGCCACCCCGTCCCTGCACAATTAGTGTAACCACACAATATTTTTGAGGGTCCCTGTCAGTCAGGGCCCTTGGAATTGTCCTAACCCCCCATAGAGTACCACTGCCCATTGCTTCCCACCAACTTCAGACTGCATTACCAAGTACAATTCTTTCCCACAAATTCTTTCTTGGCTTTATCCCAGGTGAGAATAACCCAAAGAGCAACGACTGCATTTCGAAGTCGAAGTATCCGGTGGTTGTTAACACCTTTGCATAGAAGGTGACGCCGGTGGAATCTTTTTGCTCAACTGAGACATTCATTGCTACTGCAGCCAAACTATTAGTGGAAATCACAAACACTGTGTTTTAAATTTATGTAGATGGTCCGTGATGATTTCTGCTGAATACGGAGTTTCTAAGTGTCACTATTTCCCCGCAGCAAGTCCATTTAACAAGCAACCCCCCACCTAGTCTATACCTACCCATGCGTGACATAGTGGACAATAGCGTCTATGTTTGAGTTCATAAATATATTTATTCATCATATAAAATTTGAATAACATCATAGCAACGAGATAAAACTAACAATAGCCTGATTGTATGCCAGAAAAGCCGTGAAAAACCCTGCTCACTCAAATGCAAAATAAACTGTGAAAGTACTGTCTCATTCTACCATGTATTCTACTACCAATATATGCTACTAAATATGAAATAAATATACAATCCTACCATTGGTTTTACACATCGAGATGTTCCTTTCAAATTTCAGTGGTCATTTATTGTCTGGTACAATCAGTTTGAGAAATATACAACACTTTATACCGCTATTACACTATCTGAAACGTCGACGCGTAATACCCCCATGCCCTGTAAGCCTGTCTCATTCATTACAGTTCATTCTGGTTTAATTGTCGGCTTTTTTATCCAATAGAGTACATTATAAACTTAGCAACAGTATATTCCAGGTCTTTTTTGGTGCTTTGAACAATTTACTACAGCCCAGCGTAACGGCAGTTTTCGTTTTAACGGTCTAATATTACGCAAGCTCTATAGAAATCGCATTAAGGAGGGGAGTTTCCCTTTTCCGATATGTAAGTATTTTTGCCTCTAAAATACTGTTGGTCTCACTGGCTACATATGTACGTTCGTGTTTCCACTCGAGCACTGTCTTTCCAATATGTTTGATAGCCCTATTGTTATTTTCGCATTTTGAGTGCATTTCACATACTGTAGTGCAATCATTAAATGTATTTTTGATGTAGGCTACCGATGTTCATTGAACATTTGGCAGCATTTTGCAGATGGTGGAATACTATTTTATGTTCATGTTATCGTACATAATATATGCTATGGCATATATACTTGTCTCTTAGGGCATGACAAATGCTCATTCCAATTTAATGTGCACTGATATGTGGTAGATTAAGGTAAACATTTCCTTGGAGTTATTATGAATAGGAAAAGTTTAAAAAACTACAGAAAAATGCAATCCCAGGACAAAAGTATACATACTGTAGAGTACAGGGACAAGTGATGTTTTATTGAGGTACAAGAGTGAATGATTAGGCAACATATTTCGGTGTCTGTAACACTGTGATCAAGGTTTTTTATCTTAAGCCATCAGAAGGAGCAAATGTATACGCTTTATAATGGACAAAACTAATTTTATTAATTTTATGACATGTTTTGCATAGGGGTTTTGGACCCATAGCTATCTACCCCCCTATACTGATGAAAATATAGTAATTCCCACTTGAAAATTATGCAAAAGTGAGTTTTATGAGTCAAAACTGTTGATTTGTAGTGAAATATATCTTTTTTTATTTTTTATTTAGAGCAGTGCACAATTTAGCCATTTGGATAGATTTGGAGACACTAATGGACAACAGGGTAGACTGCTATATTTTGCATCATAGACCTTTAGTAGTTCTGCATATCATCCTCAGATTTTGCAAAACTTGTGGACATGGAGTTTATGATCCAGGAAATGTATATATATTACCGATTTCACTTATGTAGCTCTCAGCAAACAAAAAAAAACACATTTTTTATTTTTCATTTTTCCAAAGTTTCTTTGCATTTGTGGCACTTTATTTTGACTTAAATTATGAAAATAAACAAATCTAAGTTTGTATTGTAAATGGTACACCTGTCTTGTTTCATTTAAGCCATTTACCAAGTTTATGTGATGCTCACACCTGGAGTTATAAAGCCTTAAACAGAGCACCCCCTAAATAGGTGAAATTTGCCATCTGCGCCAAGGGGTTAAACCGAGATGTCTCATTAACTGTCAGGATTCTCCAGGCAGTTGCCAGAGCCAATCAACGTTTGTTTTTTTAAATTAAATGACAATGTAAATCAGGGCAGTGTATGGCAAATGACCGTTTAAAAAAAAAATATGGCGGAACAGATTGAGGCCCAGTGCTATATTACCGGTGCCTTTCACAGAGTGCCTCAGACATCTATCTGTCATTTTTTCAACATCTCTCCCCGGCATCCGTGGCGGTAAGGCAGTGAGATGCTTTTGTTTGCATTGTTTTGGAATGAATGGGGAAACAGTGATACACTTTTGTTCCGCTGAGCCACTCTCTGGATGTTGTGTGCTGCTGCATCTTTCATTTATCCACAAGCAGCAACAAAGTCAACACAAAGCTGTAAATGAAGTTGGAATACAATAGCCAGGTGCTTTTAGACACAAGAGGGAGCAAACAATGGATGTCAACAAAATGATTAGTTCTGAAAAACAGGCGTTAATGGCGAGAAATCGTGGCGCAACACACGCATAAAAATAAATATATAAATGGCATAAAAAGGGAGAAAACGTACCTAATTTGCGAGGTGAAATTTGCCAGCACTTGTTTAATTATGTGATGTCTATTTAAAAAAAGAAAGGCATTAGGACAGTTTTCCAGCCAGAAATGTTTGCCCGTTGTTTATATGTTTATGTTTACCCATTGATATTCAGAGTGCTGTTCCCCAGGGGTTTGTTCTATTGTTACAAATGTTAATACAGATAATAATGCTTGTACCTCTGGGATTTTCAGGTTGTTTATCATGCAATGTGAAACTCACTGACTTTACTTTCAACTGGCTCTCACTAAGCTCTGCGTGAGCTTTTTTGTAGAGCCAAATATTGTTAAATAACTGTCGGTGACAGAGCACACCACTTGCGCACGTCTGTTCAAACGGCTCTGAATGTATAACTGGTCCAAAAAAAAAGACCCAAGGGATGAAACTAGCTTGACAATTCTGGTCAGAGTGAAAAGAATAGTTTTATGAAAAATAGAGAATGTACTACATAGCAGTTGGCCAGGATTGAAGACAGATTGAAATCACAGGAAGTGGAAAAAGAGAAAAGCATCATTATAAAAGTTCCGCAATTAATAACAAGCCATAATACATTTTGTATATGAAAATATATTATTATAATTATTGTTCATTTATTTATTAGTAAAAAGGATACAGTAAAAGATGCAGGCCCCTTTGAGCCAGGCCTGGATCATACCTTTCTCTCTCACTGTGTGGTCACTCGAGAGATTTGCTTACCTGCTTCTTCAGTGGAGACAAAATCCAGACCTCCACCTGAGACATAAAAATATTATCTTCACTTTACTTGAAGAGGGCCGGCCTCAACAGGACTATGGGTAGTGTAGAAAGCCCAAAGGGGCTGCACATTTCACATATAGATGACATTAAAACTCCACATGGCTAATTTAGATAGCCAAGCTGGAATTGTAATGGCTGTTCTTGCTTTATGGGGCTGTTTCTCTGCCTCTGACAGGAGGTCTGCACAGGAGTGATTTATATCCCAGGCAATGCCCTCGTTCCCTGTTTAAAAGTCCTTGCTCCATGACTATTACCAGCATGTGCTTTACAGAGCTTCACTCACGAGGTCATTAAATTAATAATAGAGGCCGCCATTATCATAGGTACCCAAGTGTAATGCACAAGTTTCCTTTATGAAGAGCACAATGCACACAAGAAATAACATAGCTCCCTCGTGATATAATAATATGTGGATGACTGTTTCGCTTTGTCTGCAGAGTGCACTCGGCGGATATCTCCACTTTTCAGATGGATCTGAAGGACGCAAACAGTCTACAATGGGCAAGAATCCAGGAGAAATGCCTGCTTGATGTGCTGTTTGACATTGCAGTACATTGGCAGCACGTTTAATAGATAAACACAGATGGCGGGTGTGACAGTCCGTAGCAGCTGAGCTGGGAAATGCCAGTGTGGCAGCTCCTCGAGTTTTCTCTGCTATATATAATTTCGATACAGGCATCAACAAGCAAATATTGTACAGCTGAATGTTTTGATACAGTGAGGAAAATGCTCTTTTTCAGGGATAGTTAAGTCAACAATTAGGCTACTTAGTCTCTTTGCATACTGTAGAGATGTGGGAGGATGGAACGGAAGATGTAATAGATATACTTACTGACAGAAATAGCCCATTTCGCAGGCTAGATTGCTGGTAATTGTCTGATAATGGAGCATTGTTACATGGGCAGTAGGAAGCCTGCCACTGCTCCTTGAAACAACTGTTAAACTGATTCTATGTGTGACTACAGCTCAGTGATGTGTGCAATGCATCAGAATAAAGGCTTCCTGTGTCCCAAATACAAACACAGGGAAGTAAATGTAAAGCCCTTTTATACCACCTAAAGGCAATAGACCATGTTACAGCGCCAAACAATGACCACTCCCAACCCCAAAATAAAAAATAAAAAAACATTTTACAAACAAAATAAAAGGAATTCAAAATGGCAGCTATTGGGAAAGGTCACTTCATCCCCTCCATTTCATCTAGGTGAGGATACCTTCATTAGCAACTTCACATGATAAACACTAAAAACTCAATTCTTATTGACCCTGTAATTTCTGCTATTCAATATGGGGCAGGTAAAATCAGAATCTCACAGCAGGTGAAAGATGCCTGAGCAGCATCCGCTATCTGCCTTATCTGGCTGTGAGCGCTTTTGCGGTAATTGCAGCCATGATTGGTCCTCGGGTGGAGAAGAGAGCTGGGAATCGAATCAATAAGCCAGGACAAATTATTCTAATTTTGTTTGCTGTACCTCATTAGCTGCCACGCATCTAATTAAAAAGAAACCCTCAACCCAGATGTCCTCTGTGCCTGCAGTCAGTCAGCTGTGGGGTACTCTTTCTCTCTGGTAGTAAAGCTGTGACATCTCTCTCTCTCTCTGCTCCATGTTTCTGTGCTGAGAAAAGCGCTTAGCACACTGGTGACAATACCATGCTGAGCACACGCCCACACAATATAGTATTAATTGGCCAAATACAGTCTTTTTTGCTATTATTGTTTAGAGATCTATTTCTCAACACTCTTTCAATCTGGCAGTTTACAGATATTGCTCAGTGGCAAAGCATCTGATCAGTTAGCACCCTCGCATGTTTTAACTTTTTTCAACTGTGAAATGGACTTTCTATGTAATTACAGTTGTAAATATAAGCGTGTGAAATACAGTAGTTTGTGGTCAGGGCATGATCACCCAAGATGCGACTCAGTCATTCATTCAAGCCCATGTACCTTCTCGTCTGGACTATTGCAACGGCTTGCTGGACTATTACAATGTCTTGCCATCATGCCATTGCAACTGGTCCAGAATGCTGCTGTCCGATAGCTCTTCACCAGTTTTGTAGGTTCAGAAAGTAAAATTCTCTCCAGTATTTTGTTCCAATCACCTGGATTTTGGTAAATGGCAAGATTCTTCAGCCAGGAGGTAGAACTAATTAGTGAAGTCAGCAGGTTGAGTTAATGGGTGGAAACACATAGCAGGACATTTACTTTCTGACCCCTGGATTTTACACCTCTGGTCTCCATCCTAACTAAACTCACTTATGCCATGGCACTTTTGACCCCAATTTACCGGCTTCCGCTGGCTGACCACATTCAATTCACATCACTTACCCTGGAATACAAAGCATATTATCACATCTGAGAAGCACATCCACTGTCTGACCAAGATTCTGAGTGGAGCGGGAGGTTGCACGCTGCAGAGCCAGTGATTAAAGCATAAATCCGTGAGGAACTTCTTCTCAGCCCTGGCCCTTCTCTGCCCTTGGTGGAATGACCCTCCCCAATTAATGAGGAAGGCACTGGTTGTTTTCTGTCTGAAAACCCACTTTTTCAGACAACACCATTAATACTTCTATTTAAAAACAAACAAGCAAGCAACCCTTCTATCCCTTTATTTTGCAAGTCTAGAGGCATGGACCTTGACAGTGGCACCTACGTATATGACTGTAACATTGTCTATCTCTAGCTCTAGTGGTGTTTGCTTACCATTCTAAAGGCACTTTGGCTAAAAGAATCGGCCAAATGATAAAATTGCCTGAGGTTCTTCTTCTTCTTTTTCTTGTGATTAATATTATTATTAGTAGTAGTAGTAGTAGTGGTAGTAGTAGTAGTTTTGTGATTATTATCAATAATGATAATAAACACCATTATTAGAGAAGTCCTTATAATTGCCGGCCTGATCCCCCAAATACTTAGAAGCAATGAGCAATGTCTGTGCATTATGGTTTTTCAGTAATACGGTCTGCTATATGGAAAGAGAGCTATTGATCACCAATTATTTGTCCAGTATACTGAGCAGCTATTCCTGTGATTTAATCAAGGAATCGGGTAAAACACTACAGGGACTGAGATAATGGCTGTAATGCTGAACAAATGTGTTCCCTACAATAGCAACCAGGGACATTTAGGCTTTTTAAAGAAACATATCTCTTCAGATCCCATATTCACTCTGTACTTATTGGGTAATGTTGCTAAGGTGCAAACTGACAAAGCCAAGTTAAGAAAATACATGAAAGTGGGAGACAAAAAGTAAGTGAATTTAAAAATAAGGTAATTCAGGGTAGTTCTGTATTCATAAATCTCCTCAGGTATCCAATTGGTCAATGTAGTTGGATCCAATTGGATTAATTTCAGCACTCATACATGAAAATATACCAGCACTAACATAATATTTCAGCATTTTTAGTTGCATTTCCACTTGAATTTAGAATTTATAGTTGAATTTGATTCAGTGACTGCGTGCAAAAACACACTTCTTCTTGCAGAGTCTGAATTATCTGTCCCATCAAAAATGAAATAAAACATCACCATAACGGTGAAGACAGAGCCAAGCTCTCAGAGGCTCAGATGTTATCTGTCACTGGTGTGTGTGTTTTGCTCATAGGCGGCATTTGCCATTTGGAGGCCCGTTTCAAAAACCAATTGGAGGCCCCAATTGTATAACAGTTAACTTAAACTTAACTTACTTGTTAAACAAACTAAAATTAAAAGTATTGCTAGGTTCCTCCTCAGTTATGAATTATTTACTTTTAACGTGAGATCCATTAGCTGGTGCCCCGTTATTGGAGGAACCCCCCCCCCCCCCCCCCTTCGATCCACCTCTGAGGTAGATACAATAACTCAGATGGGAAAAGCTATACCCAACACCATTACAGCTTGTTAGCAGAATGAAAATGGACTTGGAGGGATTATATATTTGTAAAGTGCAATTTTACTGTTCTAACTATCACATTGTATCTTTTCTCATTACTCCGGACTTTCATTCAAATTCCACTGCTGCACACTGTGGGAGTCATAAAAACAACGGGTCATTAACGGCAGCTGGAAAGCCAATACAACGGGACAGAGGTTGTAAACAGCAACTGGAAGGACAATTAACAAGACTGCAGTCATCTGGACATAGAGCATCAAAGCCGTCTGGTGGATGCTGCCTAAAGCTTGGAACTATCTCGCGACCCTATTCATTGGGAGTAGAATGACCTTTAAAACTAGCCAGACTTTTGGAATGCCAGACCATGGACATATAAGGTGGTGAGGAAAAGGACAGGGCAAGACTGGACACAAAAGCCCCTTTCACACATGCATCTTAAACCGTAAATTTTCTGGAAATCCGCGTTGGGCTCATGTGTGAAAACCAGAGTCGATTTTCCGTGTAAAGGCTGCTACAAAGTGTTTAAAACAGGGAGCAGACACGTACACGGACGGACAGTCCTGCGGATTGTCTGCAGACTTTTGGCTTTCATAGTCGAGCGTACGAGGAAACACTGGGTGCCCTGGGGGGAGGATATGTAGACTACATTTCCCATCATTTTTGCACGCAAATTGCAAACAACAATGGCGTCCTTCATGGAAAAAGATGTTGGTATGCCGAAGGTACACATGTAGGTGAAACGACAGGTCTATGTGGACAGGTCTGCGCAGACTCAAAAAACGACTGCTGCGCGGACTGCCTAGGTGGACGTATACTGTACGCATACTTTTTGGCGACTATGAATTGGCCTTTAGACGCTCCGGCAAATATCTGAATCAGGACCTAAGATAATAATAAGATTTCTCAAATTCTTCTGGAATGGCTCTTGAATGAAAGCAGAAACATTCCAAAGTGTACAAAAGGCTACAAAGTTCTTACGTAAGACCTTTTGTTTCTGGCATAATATCTTTCATAAATACTTTAATCAGCCCTCTCAACAATTCTTGCACGCATAGGCCATGACATGCACATAGAATAGGCTATGGAGCTGCATTGTGTGATTTTATGAGGAAAATTTGAATGGCCTATTTTTTTTAGGATTGGAATAAACAGTGCCGCTGTACTTGCTTGTATGAACATTACAAAATTGTCACAAATTGCTTATCTGCTGCTACTTCTCTATGGTAAACATCTGTGTCAGGCTCTTTCAGTTTTAAGTTTTGCTTCGTACTCAAATGTAGCTGGCTAGCGCCACATGGTCTATCAATGGCAGATATAGCTAGCTGTTTAACTTGGCAACAGACATATTTTTGTTGCATTTTACCAAAAACAACTCCACCTATAGGCTAAGTATCGATTTTTAGCTGAGAAACCATGCTTCTGTTGTTAACGTAAGCTATTTACACTAACTGAGCTACACTGGCTAACAATGTTACCATAAGTTATGTTAAAACTGTGTTGTGTTGGTAGATTTACATCTCTGCCAAAACTTTTATTTAGAGAAATATCTGGCTATTCTAAAGGCAAACTAACGTAACATAATGAATTGTCCAGCATTGCTTCTGGTAGGGATCCTTATATTTTCATTGCATTTTACCGAAAATAACTCCGCATATAGATTTTTACCTGATAAATCATGGTTCTTAACATTCTATTTGTGGTCGTAACTGAGTTATATTGCCTAAAGATATGTAAGTTACTGTAAGATATGTAAGATATGTAAGTTAAGTTATCTTAAAACACTAGAGGATTTATATCTCTGCCAATAACTATTATTCAGCGAAATATTTGCCAATTTTAAAGATGAACTAACATAACCTAATCTATCCGGAATGGTGATGTCATGTGTGAACAGACTTGACACTGGAAAAACCACTACCTAACCCAAATAATTGAACCCGGCAATGTTACTGGTTCCATGTGTGAAATGGGCTATAGGCAGCGCCACAGCACCTCCACATGGCATCCCTGAGTCAGGTTACCTCAAGACAGGACCCTGGAGGAGCCATAACCATGGCCCAGGCACATAATATGGACTATAACATGCATACAAAAGTAACAAGTTTTAAGCATCTGAATTTCTTGCACGTTAAAAACAGGTCCCCAGGCCTCTGACACCAGAGCCCTAGGGAGAGCCAGTGAGTGGGCCAGGGCTCCGCTCAGCACCAAGGTGTATATGTACCATGTAAACACTGGGTTTTCATAATCATCATAATTCTGCAAGTTCAAAGAGCATGAAATATATTTATATTTTTATTTCAGCAACTAAATATCAACTTTTCACACTCATTTTCACTTCCAAATAAGAGGTTTAAATAAACTGGATAAACTAAATTTGCCCAATTGCACTCCATTGTAAAGCAGCGCAAAGTAGTTCTTTAGTTGACCAGAGCTCGAAAAAGAAAGATGTTACAAAGTTATTATTATAACTGTTCAGCATGGTGGAATTAGTACGTAAAAATAGGTCCAAGTCGGAAAAAAAACAAAACCTTGAATTCCCCTTTAATTACATAAGGTCCCTTACGTATTTATAGCTATGCATTTAGAAAACCAGACATTTACATTATTAGCTATAGTTAATTAGGAAATGTTGCACGGCTTGGGCTTTACTGACAACCCAGAATCCACGCTGTTAAACACGTTAGTGCCAACCTTGGCCAGAAGCCCTGCTGGTGTGAGGTTAATATAGAAATTCAATTGGACCATTGAAAATTGAAAGAAAAGGGAAAAAACATCATTAAGCAGAAGCATTTTTGTATTTCATTGATTCATTTTATAAGTGTCATTTCTCTTCAGTTGACACTTGCTTCCGGGGAGGGGAGCGAGCCAGACTGTGTCACCATGGGGTCTTTGGGGAGGAATTTTTGGACATTGCCTCGTTCATCAAGTTAAAGCATCAATCACTCCATCATTCTAGAGGGCTTACAAAATCTTTCTGAGAGTATACTGGAAAATGGAACAGAAAGGAGAGGACTTCCCTGTCAGGCATCCCTGTCTGAGCAAGTTTGAGAAATTGGATACTAATTCCAGACAATGTTTCATTGAGATAGACACTGAGAGAAGCTTCCCACAGTAAACCAGCAAAAGAACGTAATTTACTCCAGAGGTGTAGTTCTTCTCCCTATGCCACCTGTTCATACTATGTGATGTACATGTCTTTGCACCATTTGTTTCTGTATACATTCAAATACAAAACTTGTATCAATGATGCCAGGTGTAGATTCTTCATTCAAGTCAATTCTATACAGGCCACCACTACTGTACATACAGTGAGCACCATAATTCATTGGACTGTGACACATGTACTAAAGGTTCTATAACTTCTAACCGGTCATCCAATATGGATGAAAATACCCTCAAATTAAGGCTGACTGTCTGCACTTCAACCTCATTGTCATTGTATCTTTTCAAACTCAAAGTGCTAGAGTACAGAACCAAAATAACAAAGAATGTGTCACTGTCCAATGAAATATGGTTCTCACTGTAGATAGATTACTAGCAGGTTTGCTTGCTTCTTACTTGGTTTCAGGTCCAGAGCTCAGATAATCCAACCCTACAGTCATTAAATGGTATGCTTGCTTTGTTGTGAATTGAATTGAAATGATTGCCGTGACGAAAGGAAACAGCTTATAATTAGCAGATGTTTTTTTCAGCATCCACTTGAGTATGCTTAGAAGAGGATTCAGACCATTGCCTCTTCTTGAGCATGGGGTTTATGAATGAGGTGCTGCAGAATATGGCATGTGAAAGAAACGGTACAATTAAGGTGGGAGAAGACTGTGAGGGGAGGGGGGTCAGGTGACTTCTTTGCAATCCAGCTCACTTAATGTGTTCATTCTTGCACACTTGGGGCTGTTGCTATTTTGAGTGTACATGTACTTGTTCATTTGCATACTAGACAATATTTCCTGCAACAGATGAATGGGTCTGAGTCATAACGCTCAGGGCCAAATGCCGCGCCATTGTCTTATGCATGCATAAAGGCCGAACCTGCATGTAAAAGTCCCTTTATTACGGAATATTGTATTTCAGTTATCTGTCCCATAATACTTACAGGCAAAAGTAAAACTAAAACAGGTTTTAATGTTTTCCTAAACAAAATGAAAACCAGGAAAGGAAGACCATTTTCTTTATTCCTTTTATTTTATTATTTTATCTTAACCTTTCAAAAGCTCAGTGCTGCCAAAAAATTATTGTAGATTCCATGTTCCTTGCCATTCATTTTCCCCTCCCCAAAAATACATGAAATATGTTAAAGAAAATTCCAGATGGGAGATACTACAGGCTGTAGACTGCATTCTTATGTATCTAGCTCACGGGCTTGTAACTGAGTGTTTCCAGCCCATCGCTTCGATAAAGCTTTGATTTGTCTTTTTTCAGTCTGGCTTCACAGTGCGTGCAGGATCCACTTGATCAGGGCCAAGACTACATTCCCACTAATGAGTTACCCTGACAAGATCTGGAACCTTCTTTGCCCCTGTGTACACAATCTAGCCATCCTTTATTTAGCTACAGAAAAATGAGCATTGCTCCACAAATTACCAACACCAAAAGTAGGTCAGAGCTAAGAGACACACGGGAGTTTTGACAGCTCTACAAAGACAAGGTGAAACTCGGCTTTGATGGTTGCCCTTCTCATTCGGTAGGCCGTCATTGGCAAGAATGTCCACCCAATTACGACAAAGGAACCTTCTGCGTTGGTTACATGAGGTCCTGGTTTAATGTGGCATTTCCTAGCCTTGTGAAGACTGTCGGGGGTCACTTTTGAGAGGGCCTTCATTGGGAATGGGGCGGGCAATGACATTTCATCTGCCCTTTCCCTGGTGTGATGGCTGACCGTCATTTCCAATCAGGGTAAAGACACATTCTCTGAAAGGTGTATATTACTGTATCATTTTTGGATGCCACTGAAATCTGGTGCTACCATCTGAATTAATTTACTTTATTTGGTGTATTCATGTCAAGCTGGAAATTAATTTTGCGTGTCTAAGAACAAAAAGTCTTTCTAAACGGATCCCCAAGGCAAGAACTGTATTGGATAAATGCACTCAACTCTTGCTAGTCATTGGTTCCTTAGAGAACAATCCTATGTGACTTATTTTTCCGCACATAGTGTTTTGCAAAGCTCTTTAAATGCCTATCACTTCTAGAACCAATAAGTGCCATGACAATGGCAGAATTTTGGTACATTTAGATAATGCTATAGCATTACACTGACTTACTTGATTCTACCACACTATAACCATTACTGTTAAGCTTATCATACTATTGTTGCCATGACGCTTATGATGGTGCCATGAAGCTTATGATGGCAGCAATGTTGAGAGTGCAGTTATTCTATTCATGCAATTTTGTACAAACTAATGTCAAAGATGTTGAAAATTATTTGCATATATTTTTGGCATTTATTCAAATTATTACCTGAATTTTACCTGTTGGCAGGTAAAAAAAATGTATAAGAGGGAACTACTGGACATTTCCCCAGTGAAACTGATAAGACTGGATTTAACTTACCTGAAGATTTGTGATCACTCAAATGATGCTAACACTGGGATGGGTGCTGAGTCTTCTGAAGATAGTTTCATTATTTAGACTTGAATATTCCCTATAAACATATGGTGAGGTTATAGATACGTTTCCATGACATAAAGTGATGATAAAACTTTTCATTAAGTTGCAGCTATACCTGTGTAGTTAGATTGTAACATGTTTGGTAACAAGAGGTTATTATGGAGTAAATACAACATAGGTAAGTTAGCTTACTTACATAATTACATGTGTGTATTTACATAATGATAACTAACATGTAAAAGGGCTGGCCTTGCTTCATATGTGTAATATGAAATGATTTAGTGTTAGGATCCTGTAATTCTGTCTGTTTATTTCTTTATTTGTTATTATTTTCCTGATTTCTTTTCCCTCGCGATTGTCAGTCCGCGTTCCATGTTTTCTGAGATTCCACTCCCTGTCTTTGTCATTGCACTATTCGGGGGATTTTGGGAACATTCGGGTTTCCTCTGTATTTCGTATATCTCGTTTTCTTCCTTCTGGCTTTATTTATATTTGTATATAATACTAATGTACTAATCATACTAACTGTTAGATTAGATTTAATACTAACCTGCTAACAAACTAACATGTATATAATACTAACCAGCTAACCTACTAACATTAGGGTTCTAGAGTTCACTACTAACATTACTAATTACTAATTCATCTTGAGTTTCTATCTGCAGCTGTCATTTCCCTCCTCGTTATCCTATCCCTGTATCGATCTGTGATTTTGCATTCTCTGCATGTGTCCACTTTCGTGTGTCTCCCCTCTGAGCTGTGCACTTGTTTACCTGCTAACTCCAGGCCGTTTGTTATCATTGTGTCTGTGTATTCCAGTCCGTGTCTTACGTTTCCCCTGTCATTGTTTTATTGGTCCCTGTTAACCCTCACTGTTCTCACCTGTGAGCAATCTCCCCTCCCTGCTTCTACACACCTGATTCCCATTATGTCTGTCTCCCTCTGTGTATATATACCTTGTCATTTCAGTGTTCTTCGCGAGTTCCTCATATGATATTTTGCTTCTGTGTTACCTTCTGGTTTTCCGAGTTTCTGCCCAAGCTGTTTTTCCTGTAGTATCTGTTTTCGAGTTTTTTTTGTTTCCCTCGTCCGTTACCTGTTGTTGTTTTATTTCTGTTGTTGTTTTCTTTTTGTTCCTCCTCTGCCTTACCAGTTTTGACCCCTGCCTGTGTTCTCGCGACCCTGGTTTTGGATCCTGATTTTGTACCTTTGCTGTGCCTTCCCGGTTTGACCCCTGCCTGTTCCTTGACCACTCTTTGGACTGTGCTTTGTACCGTTGCCCTGTCTCCCCGGTTTTCGACCCAGCCTGTTTACCTCGGATTGCTGCCTTGCCCTTTATTAAACTTTGGTTTTTTTATACTCCTGCCTGCGTTTGGGTCCTTCCCCCACCGACACCTAACATTTAGCCTAGTATTTACTTGACAGGCATGCTCCAAACAGGGATATTCAGGGACACTATTAAGGAATCTGAAGTTGTCTACTTTCACTGGTGTGATAGTCATCAGAATTATTCTTAACTATCTTGGCAATAATAATGGAACTCCATGATGGGTATATGATACCACTAATTACAAACTGCTTAAATAAAGGGAGAACATATTGTACATTCAGACAGAGATGAGTTGTCAGATTTTTTATTTTTTTATTTTATTTAGCGAATACTTTTTTTTTTCTTGTACCACAAAATCACTGGCTGGTCAAATGAACCAATGGGTATTGACATTGTCCAAAATTTAGGGGGCAAAGTTGGATATATCAGCCTGGTCATTTCTTTTACATTCATACGTATTTTTCAATATGAGAACACTGTTTTAATGATGCTTTAAAGCTTAATGGAAGGGAAATGATTTGGCTTGCTATCTAATGTTATGGTCCAGTAGGAAGTTCAGACTGTGAATATATTACACAATGGCACGATGGAACAGAGGGATATTATAAAGGATGAGCTATAGCACTGACCTTCACTAATAGTGTTTGAAGTATTTTGCACATAATTTATGTTGTGTTGGCAAAAAGAGGATCATTATTGTCACGTCCCGTGCCTGTATGTCTTAGGCTGTCCCTGGTTTTTCCGTTTCTATGTGTTTTCAGTATTTATTCCTTGACCACTCTTTGGACTGTGCTTTGTACCGTTGCCCTGTCTCCCCGGTTTTCGACCCAGCCTGTTTACCTCGGATTGCTGCCTTGCCCTTTATTAAACTTTGGTTTTTTTATACTCCTGCCTGCGTTTGGGTCCTTCCCCCACCGACACCTAACATTTAGCCTAGTATTTACTTGACAGGCATGCTCCAAACAGGGATATTCAGGGACACTATTAAGGAATCTGAAGTTGTCTACTTTCACTGGTGTGATAGTCATCAGAATTATTCTTAACTATCTTGGCAATAATAATGGAACTCCATGATGGGTATATGATACCACTAATTACAAACTGCTTAAATAAAGGGAGAACATATTGTTCCTGTTATCTCAAGAAAGACGGTCGGTGAGAGGGGCCCAGCGCCGAGTCCCTCCATCTCCAGCTGCTCCCCGCTGATTCAGCCTTCCAGTACCTCCTGAGCCATCCGCCCCACCTGAACCCATGCAAGTGGATCGTGCCCAGCTAACGCCCCAGGAACATCAGCGGCGCCTCTCCAGCCATCTATGCCTGTACTGTGGAGGCCCGGGCCACTTCATCCACAACTGCCCAGTCAATTGAAATAGGAGGCCCTGACGGCCATTTCCCTGGCCTCTTCCACGTCCTGACCCACTCATCATGCTCTGCTCACCTGGAATGGGATCCAGCTACCTGTTCAAGTCCTTATCAATTCTGGAGCAGACGTTAATTTCATCTGCCCTTCCCTGGTCCGTCAGTTGGGCATTCACACCACCCAGATGAAGACTCCTCTTCACACTAACACTCTTACTGGGACCCCTCTGGCAGTGATCTGAGAAGTGACCAGCACTGTGGAGATACTGGTCTCCGGCAATCATCGGGAGGAGATTTCTTTCTTTGTCATGGAATCGCCTTTCGTTCCTGTTGTGCTCGGATCACCATGACTCGCTAAGCACAATCCCCAGATTGACTGGACTCAGGGAATTATAACTGGCTGGAGTCCAAAATGCCACCTTTCCTGTCTCAGTTCTGCTGCCAGTTCCATTAAGATCCAACCGCCTCAAAAGGAAGAGGCGATCGATATCACTAAAGTGCCCAGTGAATACCATGACCTCCACCAGGCGTTCAGATGCTCCCGAGCCTGCTCTCTCCCTCCTCACTGCACCTCCGACTGCCCCATTGACCTGCATCCGGGAACCTCAACCCTAGAGGTCACCTGTATTCCCTCTCCGTTCCTGAGACCGAGGCCATGGATAAATACATTGCGGAGTCCCTGACTATGAGTACCTGGCAATGCCGTTCGGGCTCACTAACGCCCCCGCTGTATTCCAGGCTATGGTCAACGACGTGCTCCGAGACATGATCTCCAAGTTTCTATATGTTTACCTGGATGACATTCTGGTGTTCTCCCGTACCCCTGAAGAACATGTTCATCACATGCATCAGGTGATTCAGCGACTCCTAGAGAACCAGCTCTACCTCAAGGTGGAGAAGTGTGAATACAGCTAACCTTCTGTCCAGTTTATGGGGTTCGTCATGGCCAAGGGGAAACTGGAGATGGACACACAAAAAGTAAGGGCGGTCCAGGAACGGTCGGAGCCCAACAGTTGCAAGCAGCTCCAATGCTTCCTTACAGCTCTATGGCGGCCCCTCTCACTGCTCTTACCTCCACAGAGACGCCTTTTAACTGGACCACGGAGGTAGTACTATCACGTCTCATGCCTCTACATCTTAGTCTGTCCCTGGTTTTTCCAAATATGTATTTTCAGTATTTATAGTCCGTTCCGTGTTTTCCCTTTTCCCCATGTTGTGTCTCAGCTCCCCGCACCTGTAATGCCACTTCATCCACAACTGCCCAGTCAAAGGCAACGCCCGTCAACTCCACAGTACAGGCATCCTCATGTGTTTCCTGTTCCTCATTGTCTCTTCGTTAGTTTGGCATATAGTCTCCCCTGTTTCTTTGTTCTGTGCCAGATTGTCTTGTGACCTGCATTCATGCTTGTGTCAGCACTTTCCAGCCTTTTCTCCTGCCTGCTCCCTGCCTGTTCCGAATTCCTGTTTCCAGTCCTGTTCACTTGCCTGTTCCTGTCCAGCCCTGTTCCAGTCCTCCTGCTCGCCAGTCCTTCCCCATCCTAGCACTTGCTCCAGCCATTCGCCCTCCTGTTCTCCAGCCTCTGCGAATCTCCCGGTTCTGACCCCTGCCTGTTCTGGACTTCGTTTCTGCCCATTCTGCATTGCCCTGTTTGCTGGACTCTGACCCTTGTTCTGTCGACCCTGAATAAAGGCTTATTCCTGCTATTCTTTAGTGTCTGCGAGTGGTTCCCATCAGTTCTCATAACACATTACATGAATGGCTATCACAGCTTTATAAGAATAAAAATAATGGTCCCATTGGGATTTTTCATTTATTGGTATAAATAATTCTTTATATACAGAAAGAATTTTAGCCATAGCTGTCTCGATATTACTTTAAAAAATAACATTTTCCAATGGTCAAGTGCATTAAATAATGCTACTTGTTTCTTGTTCTGGGAACAGTTCAGGGAAGACACCCAAAAGTTCTTAATACAACAACGGAAAGGTAACAGTTCAATATGTAACCCCAGACAAGTCAAATCCATCTGTGTTAAAGAAGTAAATTGCCTGCTGGACTGGTCTGGGCATTGGTGATAAAGATAAGTGTTGAAGAGCAATCAGTACAGGGATGACTCTTGTGGAGTGACACTGATTGGGAGACTAAGGTTTGGTAGAAAGAGAAAACATGACATTTTGTACAGATAACCTGGCAGACAGTGTGGGCATTGTACTATATATATATATATACAGAAATCTAGGATTGGGCAGTATCTGAATTGTCACACTGTCATACCGTCCTGTTGTATATGATATACCAGTTTTATAATGTTAATTAATAAATAAATTAATGTTCAGTGACTGGGCTTTACAGTTGGTGTAAGGTACCATCCTTATCTTACTACTAATGGTATGCATTTCAATTCCTTTCATTTAATCTTTTGATGCAGTTCACTATAAAGAACAGTTCACTGGTTTTCTCTGGTTCTTTTAGCAAATAATTTATAGGGCCCACATAGCCTGCTTTCATCAGCACAGATGCTTTCAATGATTTCATGTGGCAGCAAGGTCTGTACAGCATTTTAGCTGATCCACCAGAACAAGTTTGACACCCCACTTTTCAATTTGTTAACTCATTTGTGGCATGTTTATGCAAGCTTATGCTTTAAAGAAATCAATACTTCAAGGATCTTTGCACACCTGGCAAATTTATCTACAGTTGCTGGGAGAGGATATTATGTAAATATAAATAAAATAAACTCCTACATACTGTATTTCTTGCAAGTTTCACTTTTTTTAATGCCACAATGAAAAGTAAGTATCGACAGGCAGACCTTCCTCTGATAAAAGGCTCTGATCTGCCAATCTACCAATCTAGCCTTTAGCACCTTTCAAATGAGACTTGAATTTTTGTGTTCCCACTGTGTTGGAATTATTTTTTATTGCAGTACCCTCATTTCACATTATAAATCCAAAAAGCATCATCCTCTTTATTGCTTTATATATCAACTTAACCAAATGGAGACTGCAGTTTGAGCCCAGCTGAAGGACCAGTAAAGAGAAGCACACAACCGATCACCTACAAACAGAATACTGATCACAGTTAAGAACTAATACTTCTACCCAGACTAGCTGGCTTACATAGAGGCAACTAGTTTCACCCGTACATTTGTCTCAATTGTTTAATTCTCGTCACCATATTCCATTCCGAGTAATAAATCAACAGGTACATTTCTTCCATATCAAAAACCAAAAGCCTACCTAAATAGCTAGCTAGCTAGCTATTCCAAATCGTAGCTAACATGTTGTTCTGCTCTAGTGCTGCAAATTCAATTTATGCTGAATAATGCAGAGGCAGCGAATCACTGTTTCCATTGAAACTCCTATCATGATAAGATTGAAATTTACATGAATGCTTTCCCGATGAGAAAATACATTTGCGTGGTTTTGAAATGCGCTATGATTTTATTTAAAATCCTGGATACTAACTCTAACAAAGAGTTAAAACTCAGAATTAAAAGCCTGTAGACATTTGAAGTGTTGTCTTAGTTTGACCTCTTGCCCCCACCCCTTTGCAGCAAAGTTGACAGATTACCCCATTTAAATCTTTGGGCTCCCCTATCATATGGTTGAAAGCATTAGTACTGCCAGGCTGGAGCTTTCTCATTTTTTGTCAACAAAATCTTGGTCCTCCATCTTGTCTTCTTACTCCTGCACATTCCCTAGCTAATAGGATAACATATTAGTAAAAATTTGGCCCCACAATGTTGGTGGTACTGTTTATATCAGATACACATAGTGCAGTCATGTTCATGCCGATTTTGTAAAAAGGCACTGTGCTGGGCAAAAGGATTATGCTTAAAGAAACATGTTAATACAATACAAAAGCAATTTGAGCCATATTAAAATAATACTGTTGCAATTTTTTAATTTCCCCAGTAAAGGCCTACAGTACTGGGAAAATGGGGAATGATGAAGTTATAGTATTTTTTTTTACCTTACCTTGCAATGAAATATACCTTTCCTTTATAGATGATGTTCAAAAGCAAAACAATATTTAAATTTATTTTTCATCCATCTGCACTTCACATTTAAGGATACAAACACAAATATTTACAGCACTGTAATGTTTTAGCAGAGCTTTCTTATTATATACTATGTATTTGTTTGCCACTTATATATGAAAATATACAGGCTGTAACCATGTTCTATGAGTTCCGGATGACCATTAGGGTCGTCAATATGGATGGCCTTCTGGGGCCAGATGCATCAAGACTCTTATACAAGAATTTGTCATGGTAAATGACCCCCGCATAGTGATGTAATTCCTCCCATAAAGGGGGGAACGTCACTGCGGAAGTCCTCTGAACAATTTTTTCACCCTTAAAAGGTCCCGAGTGACCATGATCCCTGATGTTCATCCGGAATTCATAGAACATGGTTACAGCCTGTATATAGTTATATTTAACCATTCGTTCTATTTCGTTCCTTAGACCATTAGGGTCGTCAATATGGATGACCTATCCCCAAAGTGTCAGGAGGGACCATCATCCTTACGTGGATGCCAAGGACGCAGGTAAGACGGTTACACCGACCGTTGAGCCTGGCGCCACATTGACGTGATAAAACCTTGTAAATGCAGGGGGATGCCTATATTGCCGCTTCACAAATTTCTTTAAGAGATATGCCTTCCAGGGCTGCCCATGAGGTAGCCATACTTCTGGTGGATCGGCCCTGGATATCCATAGGTGAGGGCTTAGCACTAGCCTCATAGGCTGCGGCTATTGCCTTCACTACCCACGAGAGAGGTTTTGAGCCGAGATCGCTGTCCCTTTAGTCTTGCTGTAGCAGACAAAGAGTTGCCCTGGATGTCTGAAGGAAGCGGTAGCTTCGACGTAGCATCGCAGCACATGCACTGGACATATCAGGTGTGCATCCCACAGGTCCTCGCCTGGTGGGGGGCAAAGCGCCACGAGCTCAATTGGCTGGTTGATGTGAAATGCCAAAACTATTTTGGGCAGGAACGATGGATTAGGCCGCAGCGCCTAAGTCGGCTGGTCTCCACCTTAGACACTCTGCGCTGATGGAGAGAGCACAGAGCTCACCAACGTGTCTTGCTGATGCCATCGCTAGCAGAGACGCTGTTTTAAAAGAAAGCCACTTAAGGCTGATCGTCTCGAGAGGCTCGTAGGGCTGAACCACGAGTGCTCTCAGCACCAAAGGGAGATCCCAGGAGGGAGCTACCAGTGACCTCACAGGTCTCAGCCGCCAGGCACCCTTCAGGAACTGGCTGACAAGGTAATGGCTCCCTGCAGGCTTGTTATGTACCCAGACACGCCTGCTGGATATGGCAGCCGCATAGATTTTCAGTGCTGTAAAAAGTCCAATAGTACAGGGATCGGATAGTGTACGGGGTCCGCACCTTCCCTTAAGCTCCATGTGCTAAATAGCTGCCACATATACCCATAGGCCCTCCTCGTAGAGGGGGCTCTGAGGTTGAGTAGCGTCCACTGGCCAGGGGAGCCACACTCCATTATCGAAGGGTCAAGCTCCGCAGTGGCCATACCCAGAGATTCATCATGTTTGGCCGAGGGTACCAAACAGTGGCGCTCTGTTGTGATAACAGATCCTCACAAACTGGAATTTTTTTCATTTCAAGGAATCGATTCACTCGGAACTGAGACACCGCGTCGAGCACAGTGATTAGGCAATGGGTGTCAGTGATGCCTTCACGCATTTTGAATCAAGCAGTAGTGTGTTCAATTGACTGTATCGGAATCAGCTGGCTCTTGCCATAATTGACATTGATGCCCAACTTGGCGACATGCTCCAACATCTCGGCAGTGTGTAAAAGCGTCATACCGTACGATTGTGCGCATATTAGCCAATCGTCTAGATATGGTATGATTGTCAGCCCCCTCAGCCTGAGCGGCAATAGAACCACGCTCATGCAGCGAGTAAATACACGTGGGGCTAGAGACAAACTGTATGGGAGGGCATTGAACTCATACGGCCGACCTCGGAATGCCAATCATAGGAACGATGATGCTCCACCCTGATTGGGATGTGGAAGTACGCATCTTTCAAATCCACAGCCGCGATTTCAGCTGATGGAAAGCTACCCTTGCCTTACCAATCCGGACTTTAACATCGGTATCTGTCCCACCCAGTTTGTCAACAATACTGCCAAGGTAAATGAAGCTCTCCACCTCTTCTAATACATCACCTTCCAGTGTGATGAGGGTAACGTTATCTGTGTTGACCATGAGGACCTTGCTCTTTCCTTTGTGAATATTGAGGCTAAGGCGTACTGATTTACTGCAACCATGTTGGTCTTCTCCTGCATCTGTTACTGGGTGTGAGAAAGAAGGGCCAGGTCATCGGCGATGTCAAGGTCATCCAACTGTGTCCACTGGATGCCATTCCTCTTCTGAGCTGTAGATGTCTTCATGACCCAGTCTATGCCTAACAGGAACAGGAAAGGTGACAACAAGCATCCTTGCCTCACTCCTGTCCACACTTGGAAGGCATTGGTGAGTTGCTGACCATGTACTACCCTGTAAGTCATACCTTCATAGGAGTTCCTGATGTTGGTGATCTTCTCCGGCACCCCATAGTGTCTCAGCAGTTTCCAGATCTGCCTATCAACACTGTCGAACGCCTTCTCATAGTCAAAAAAGTTGACATAGAAAGGTGAGTTCCACTCCAGAATGATACGCAATGTTGTGATCTGGTCAGTGCAGGATCTGTTCTTGCGAAAGCAAGCTTGTTAGTCTCGGAGCTGGGGGTCGTTTTAGATACATATTTACAGTAGGTCTCTCAGATCCAGTACCATTCTCTTGTGAGAGCCTTCCAATTCACCAACTGGTGTCGGCGGCCTGACTGCCAGATGGACCTACGAGGTTATGTCGCGAGTCCGGTACCGGGTACACGGACAACGAAAAAGCTCCCCTGCCATACGCGGGTTGTGCGTCCCTTCTGACCATTGGTTGGGACCAGCGCACACCAGAATTTTGAGGGGGGGGGGGGGCACTCCCTGTGTCTTAATGCCTCTACAGACCGTTTCAGTGCCTGTCTGGCTGCTTCAGTGAAAAACCTGGCCGGCGGTCTCTGATTGTTCTCTTTGTGGGGTCTGAGCCAACCACACTTCACGCCGAGTCACTGTGAGCAGGGACATTACTCGGCCTAACTCACAGGTCATAAACGCAAATGCTTGCAGTGACGCATTGCTCATGAGCTATCAACCTCTGCATCAAGCATCGTCTGTGACTGCGTGAGCATTAGCCATGACAGCTTTACAAACCAATCAATATAGCCCCACGTTAACCGATTGGCCAGAGCGGTAGCTCGCCGTTTGTACGGTAGCAGATCTCACTGGTGTACACTTTCCATGCCCAGGTTCGATCAATAGAATCTCGTGCCTTGGTACAATAAAGAGCACCTGCAGACGATAAAACATGGCCGTGGTCTTTAGTAAGGGAAGTCGAGGCAGATAGTGTAGCAAAGCATGCACACTCTGCCCCTTAGAATCAATCACCGGAGCTGTAGCTCACCGATTGTGTGGTAACAGATCTCACTGGGGTACACCCTTCATGCCCAGGTTCTATCAACGGAATCTCATGCGCTAGTGAAATAAAGTGCACCTGCAGACGATAAAACGTGGCGGTGGTCTTTAGTAGGGAATGTCAAGGCAGATAGCGTAGCGAAGCACGCGTACTCTGCCTTGTAAACCAATCGATGTAGCACCGTCGCTAACCGATTGGGAAGCCTCACTGGTGTGCTAGTACAGACTTAGAATCAATCACTGGAGCCGTAGCTCACCGATTGTTTGGTAGTAGATCTCACTGGGGTACACTCTCCACACCCAGGTTCGATCAATGAAATCGCAGAAAGATACAAACCTGTACTTTACTTCATACAAACCTGTTCACCGCGTAACTTGTTTCGCTAGAGTGAACGCAGTAAATGCGGTAGCACACGTGCCTACCGTTGCAGTATCCAAGAGCCGATATTCATGCAAGATAGCAAGGCTGTCTGCGGATATCGCTCGTAAGTGCTTATCGTCACCTTTGGAGGACGATAAAAATCGCGTTGAACGATAAGAATCATAGCCCCGACCAAAGTCACAAGGCGCTGTGGGATTCATACAGGATACAAACAGTCTCATGTCTCAATAAGCATTGGCGAGAAAATTGAAGAGGACTGGCGCAGTGACACTCCCCCCTTTATGGGAGGAATTATGTCACTATGCAGGGGTCATGTACCATGACAAATTCTGGTATAAGAGTCTCGATGCATCTGGCCCCAGAAGGCCATCCATATTGAGGACCATAATGGTCATCCGGAAGGAAATATAACTATTTATCAGCCATGAATAACAATTGTAATGACTTCTTTTTAAGTATCCAATAAAAATATAACTTGATTTAAAACAAATTTTGTGTGCCTTTCACCTCACCATTAATCACATTAAAACCTTTCCCCCTATTCATAAGGGAATCCGTATGATTGCTTTTCATTTGCCTCTAACGGCATTGAATAAAAATTCATATTCTGGATATAAAGCCAGTTTAAGTTTATATTGCGTGTAAATTGAAGAATGGAACTTCATTTGCCACAATATGCACTGATAAAACATCAATTGGATCTTTTATAGTGGGAACTTGGGAATGCCAGTTTCTATAAACCACCAAGGTGAAAACTGCAGTAACAACTTCCATTATGTTGAAATAGTTTCTATTGCATTTGCAGACCAGACTTTTAGAATCCATTGTTAATCTGATAGATAATAACGGCACATGCATCACACAGATGACTCCCCTTTACAGTGTAGTGCAGTTAATAATAATTCATATTATGGTAAGTACATGATTACTATACATTATACAATCATTTTCACAAAAATATAAGATGGGAGGACAAAATGTCAGTTTGAACTACCAGCTAGAGTTAATGGGGTATATTTTGTCTTTAATGCAAAATCATATTGATCTGCAATAACAGGCTCCATTTTAGTAAAATAGATCCATGAACATTATTACATCAGTGTTTGTTGTTGCAGAAGGTGTATTTTGCACCTGGGCTAGGAAATCCACAGTCTGCCTCCATCTCAGGTCATCAATAATCTGGTCAGTTTTCTGAAAACTGTATGTGCGTGCATGCGTGCGTGCGTGCGTGCGTGCGTGTTTTCCTACCCAGAACAGACAGTGCAGTTATGTACGTGATAAATAATTGCTCTTGTAAATCCACAAGCTAAAAATTGATTTTAATCTGATCTTTACAGTATGTATCAATGCATGTGCAATATTCTTTCCTGTAATTAAACCGAGTATGTTATTTTCTTACTTACCGACCCTGAAACATTTTCCCAACATTAGCCTGTTCTGACATCATTGACATGCCTTTTAAATCCTCCCACTGTTGCAGCGAGGATGTTCTCTTATCCAGCTTCTGCATCTGGGTCCCACCCTGGCTTTAAGCAAAAAACCTCTTCCAGTTCATCACCAGTGTGTTTGGACATCTACAGTAGAGGACTGTCCTGAGAAATACAGGCCATTTTCCACAGCCAAAACCGTGAGATGGGAAGGAATGGGACGGGAAGGGAAATTTATATCCAGTAGCTCTTAGGGTGTTCAAGACCAGGTTTGACACAGCACTAGATGGACTAGACCAGGCAAAATGATGAATCTAGATGGGCTGAATGGTCTGTTCTCATGGTCTATGTTCATCTGTCACTGAAATCTTTTAGAAATTTCACTTTGGAGAGGTGCCACTTTGCCATTACCCTGAAACAGAATGGAAAGGGAAAACAAATCATTATTTCCTGTAATGGTGGCGTGACGTGTGAGGTAGGAGGAACCAAACGCAGCAAGGGGATTCATTAAGCCCTAAGGCCACTAAGGTGGGAAACCCCGCAGTTAAGGGAGGGAGACAAGACAGGGAACACATGTACCAAAGCTACTAACCGGCTCACTGTCACACACCAATGAGTAGAAGCGCAAACGCCAGGTTTCTCAGTAAGAAAACCAAATAAGGCTAATGGAACAAAGAACTGCTACCCTATACTTCTACGAGCTAAGTAACTCAGTAAAAGCGTGAACGCCTGATCTCCAGGCCAGGAGAGAGAAACATTTTACAGGCGAATAGGGCAGAGATCTGCGGTCCCATACCTCTACGAGCTAAGTAACTAAAGAGCCAGCAATAATAAACGCCCTGCCTCGGTAACGAGACACATAAGAACAGGCGAGTTGCATAAGTGGTACAAATAAAACACACAGCCAACAAACCCTGCAAAATAATACGAGATAGTATATGAGGAGGCGAAAGGAACAGAGATCTAACATTCCAAGGCTACTCTCAGACTCGCAGTCACACAAAACATGTCCACAACATCGCCCAATCTTCCCTATAGGAAGACATGTACCGAAGGACGAAACAGAACTACAGTTCCGAACAAAATCGTCAAAAGCTCCATGTACGGAGACAGGTACGGAAAAGAACGAACAGGACAGGCTGCACCGGACATTTACCGGCTAAAAGACTAACGTGAGATTAGTAGAAAATAAACGCCCTACCTCTACGCAAAGAGGAATGCAAACGAGGCGAAGAGAACAGAGAGCTAACGTTCCAAGGCTACTTTCAGAGGCTCGCAGTCAAACGCAAACATGTCAACAAAATCGCCCAAGCTCCATATGAGGAGAGACATACCCGGGGAATGAACAGAACTACAGGTCCGAACAAAATCGTCCCGCAGGTAAAAAGGACGAAACAGGACAGCTGCACCGGACATTTACCGGCTAAAAGACTAACGCGAGCTTAATCGAAAATATACGCCCTGCCTCTCAGAATAAAGGGAAATGTAACGAGGCGAAAAGAACAGAGAGCTAACGTTCCAAGGCTACTTTCAGAGACTCGCAGTCAAACACAAACATGTCAACAAAATTGCCCAAGCTCCATATGAGGAGAGACATACCCGGAGAACGAACAGAACTACAGTTCCGAACAAAATCGTCCCGCAGGTAAAAAGGACGAAACAGGACAGCTGCACCGGACATTTACCGGCTAAAAGACTAACGCGAGATTAATAGAAAATACACACCCTGCCTCTCAGAATAAATAAAGCCCTGCTTGTCAGTATGATGAAAACGCCCGGTCTCTTAGTAAGAAATGACTATACAAATACACCCACAAACAAACAAAGACTCCTCTCGCTTACACGGAAGAAAGCAGACAGAGAGAGGAGGAAGAGACAGAGAAGGCAAAAGGGTCTAGGCAACGGAAGAAAGGAAAAACCAGAAAGCGGAGACAGAAAAAAGCCAGGGGGGAAGAGTCCTAATATATCCACAAAGGCAAGTCCCGCATTACTCCAATAAAACACTCTGGAGCAGAAATGGTCTCCTAAAAAACCTAGACCGAATAATACTGGCTAAGCAATCAAAGGGCAAAATAATACCACACACAAAACAGCACAAATAATGGCAGACAATACACCATAATACAAATCAACAATATCGAAGCCCCAAATGAAGGAATACTGAGGCTTATGTAGCTCACCGGCAACCACGCACACCTGTGAACGCTGACGAGAACTCGCGGCGGAGCCAAAACTCCACTAATAGAGCAACGCCCACGTGTGGCGACCGAGGAACACAAGCGCAAGGGAAAAAAGGTCATAAACCATGACAATTTCCCTTATCGAAAAAGAATATACTGCAGTAGATTGTAAATATATCAAAATTATCTTCACAATATATTTAAAATATACTGCAGTATATTACATTTCCATATGGGTTATTCCAGAGGAAGTCCAAAACCAGTTGAGACAAAATTCAACAATGCATAAAATTGGGTTTAGGTCTAGGACAATCGTATAAGAGATCAAGAAACTGTCATATTATTAATTTGACAGACAGAACCTCTCCCTCTCTTTGTCTGGTGGGAGAGGCCTAGACTTCATATCTCCTTAATTATGCTTGTTTCAGTTTTAAAGGGAGATCTAATTAAAGGAAATTAGGGTTTCCATGTATGCTTGAGCAGAGAGGGAAATTAAATCTGATCAGAGCTGTTGTGCTAACATTTGTACCATGACCTGAATAAGAGCATTTTCTTTTTCCATTTGTAGAGCGGAGATGAAAGATTCAGGTCCCAAAGGGCAGAGAGCTCCTTGGATTTGCCTTATCTGCCACTGTAACTGACTTACACCTGATACAGCGTATTGGGTCAGGTGACTTCCTATGCAGGAGATTAGTTCACTTAAACAATTAAAAGATGAGACAAAGTGAATGGGCAGCAGACTATACAGCCCCTGTAGGACTCTAGATGGACATCTCTGATATACAGGCCTATGTGAGCACTGCTTATTGTCAAACATTTATTTAATACATATATAAGGTCTTTGTTATCTTAGAAAAAAAAATCTAAATAAGAACATCCTTCAACCCTTTGATGCACAAGCCCTCCACACCCCCTCTAATGCACAACATGGGTCAAAAATGACCTACATTCATTTCCTACGTAATTTGATGTATACCTGAGTGTTTCTTTGCTATATCTTTGGAATCAATTTATTTCATCATTCAGTATTCCTGGTGTTTATTAAATATCTTGTTTTTGATGACCACAAATCATTGTTTTCATTTTTCCTTTCTTACTTTTTGAATAAAAATAATTTTTCTATTACTATCCCAAGTTTACACACATGGGTAAAAAATGACCTGCATAAATAAAGGCATACTATAATAATAATTTTGTTAAAATAATGATTTTAGCAGTGATTTGGACTACACAATAATCCATTGATATTTGAAATATGTTTATTTGTCACTTTTCAGCACCTACACACATATCTGATAACTGATAACACTGTTATTGATGTAAATGTCAATCTTCAGTATTATTAAAACTGTAGTGAACTGTAGTGAATGTAAAAAAACTCTAAACTCAACAGTAACAACATCCACTTGTATTGCTTTGTTGTTTGTCTCAGTGCATACATTCGTGACAAATTACATCAACATGCTTGACGCTGTGATCCTTGCACACAGGTCTGTTGCATTGTGAACACCAACTGCTGACCTTTCGATCATTGACAGCTGGGCAGATCTTACACCTCTTCCTCTTAACTTGGCCGTGTCCGACCTTCTCCTGTGGCTGGGTGGTGGCTGGGTTTGGATTTTTCAACCCACATCTTCCCATTGCCTCTGTAATATGCTTTTGGAGGTGGGTGCTGCCCTCCATGCACCTCTTCATATATGGCATGACAAGCTCTTTGCCCAGCTCCTTGATGAATAGCCGGAGCGCATGGCTCACACCTCCCATGTAATCAGGGTGCTGTGTAGTGAAGATGGTTTAGGCATTGAGGGGAGCAACATCCAGGACATTGTGCTAGAGCACCATGGGCCATCTCCGTGTTCTAGCTATAGAATAGAATATGTCAACAGCTAGCTAGCTAATATTATTAGACATATTTCTCTTTCTCACTAGTAATGGATGTGCAAATATTATGTACTGTTAATATTTTCTCAGGTAAAGAAATTGTAAAATAAAACTTACATGTATCAGATGTGCAAAAGCAAGTCTTGCAGAATTGTGAAATGTTTGACAGGGGAATAGTTGTCCGCAGTAAATATGTTCCTAACTGTACACATTTACAAAGATCAAAAGGTTCCTACCGGGTCATTTTTGACCCATGTGTGTAAACTTGGGATAGTAATACAAAGATTATCTTTATTCAAAAAGTAAGAAAGGAAAAAATGATTTGTGATTATCAAAAACAAGTTAATTGAGGAATACCTAGATTGCTGAATGATTAAATTCATTTATTGCAAAGATATAGAAAAAAAACTCCCCGCCGGGTTATTTTTGACCCATGTTGTGCATCAAAGGGTTAAATTTACATCCAAAATCAATACTAAATGTGGATTTATTAATTTGTGGATTCTGCAGGAGATGCCTGTTGTTACATTGCTAATGCATTTCATTTTTTGCTGTGTCTGAGGAGTGACACTAAGCTCGGTAATAAAAGCCAATGGTGCATATTTTGAAAAAAAAAAAAGAACCAGAAAACATGGTACATTTATCATAGGTAGAAAGAACCGGGTTTGGAAATAAAGGCAGCAAAAAAGGAGAGAGGAGAGACAATATTTAAACCAGTCACAGCTTGACTTTGTTTTAATTTGCTCATGAGGCCGAGCGCAGGCCTGCATGAATCAGTGTTCAGTGTTGCAGTCTCCTCTATGGCACGGAAGGTCTGGATGCTGTGGTTCTCTCTCCTCTACATGTGCCTTGCACTACACTACTTTTTTTCATTTAAACTGTGACAATCATCAATGTCTTCAGGGAAGTTACAAAATGATACCTTGCAGAATAGCATTTTTATACAATACCTCAAACAGTGTATCTGTTTATTTTACAATTTCAAAGATTGCATGAACTCTCAAATTTAATGAGTGAATGATGGAGGGCAGGGCCAATTCTAGACATAGGCGACACAGCATGGCCGTCCGTATGGGCGGGCGCCAAACGAAGGGAAATACCTGTGAAAATATGGAAAATGGAATGCATTGTGTTCAAAGGGCCTGACTTTTTAAATGCTTCTTAAGTGAAAGAAAGCCACTTTGGTCACATCCTTGACATGTGTCCAAAGCGACCCTAAGTTCTTGATATGGGGTGTATTGCTTGAAATCGAGCTTACAAGCAATCAATAATGCTGTTTTGGGTTTTAGAGCCAGTAACTAGGACCTCAGATTTACCTTTATTCAGCTTAAGAAAACTTATTGACATCCAAGGCCCTATCTTACACTCGGCGCAAAGCGGTGCTAACCTAAACGCAAGTGTCTTTGCTATCTTACACCCGGCGCTAGGTTCATTATAACACCTAGCGCTTATGTCCTTTAACTACCATGTATTCTTGCGCCCGTTGCAAGTGAACTGGGCATGTTGGTCTTAAGATGAGGAGTGGCCAGGATTATTTTTGGCGTATTGCTATCTTGAGCCAGCAGAAAGCGCTTGCGCTAGAACCACCACAAACCTGGTCTAAAGTCATGTCGCAGTTGTTTACATGTTATTTTAACGGCGCATATAAGTGCGTCTACATAGGCGTGTGCACAACGCGCGTACCCTCCTGTCTGTTACACACAGGGGCGCGCACAAGCATGACTAAAATATCTAGATCACAATGTGAAATATTATTATTGTGTAGGCTATATCAAAATGCATAATAATAAAAGGTTCCATAGGTCCACATACCTTTCCCTCAGCGACAATTACATTGCTCTCAGCCCACTCCATCAACATCCAGGCGATGTGCGATGGTACAGGACAATGGCTATCCATTAAAAAGGAGCTGATAACACCTATATCAAGCCTAATGCGCAAATTGTCATTTGCACCTAATGCGTGAATTGTCATTCAATGGAAAACTTGCGCACTGCAATAGACGGACATTTGAGTTCTGAAAATGCGCTTCAGATGTCATTACAATACAGCTCTGTTTATCTAGGAATACAGCCTGTAAGTAAATAGAATGGTTTGTGACTGAAAAAAGTTCAAAACCTTGTCCAGTGAATATTGCTTTTATTGTTTTTCAAATAGCCTAGGCTACAGTGGACTCGCTGTGCATAAGGTTTTTTCGATAGCCTATGGTTAAAAAACGGAGATAAATGTCATCATGTTAACTGAATTGTAACCTTAGCTATTCTTCGTCCTTCATATTTTTTAAATTACAGTGACAAGGTTTCCATACCCTCAGCTTATTAAAACCCTGCTGATTTCACCTGTTATTCCATAACTGAACAAAAGATTTTAAAGAGAACTAAGCGTCTAATTAGAAACGAAATTTGCAGCACATTACAAAATTAATTTACAATTAATTTTAATGCCATTATCTGCATGTGCGCTTTACAGGAGCAGGTCTGTTTCCCTTGCTGTAAATCACACTTTTCACGGTCTTCCTGGGAAAGTGGATCGTTTTAAAGCATTACGCTACCAGTAAAACAGGTTGGTCACATTTCCATAAGCAGGACATTATAAAACAAGGTAAAATATGCTGAACCTATGGGTTGCCAACCTGACAGATTTATTAAGGAAAAATATTAAGGAAAAATAACATTATTTATGTTATTAATACCAAAATTAATTAGTACCAGAAAATAAGATATCAAGAGTCTTTTGATATTGTTGGATCACAGACATCAGGAAGTCATGGCCTGCAAAGGATATGCGACCAGATATTAAAAATGATTACTTTATTCTACATTATGTTAAACTGTCCAATATTTTTGATGCCCAAAAGTGGGGGGGACTATGTACAAAAGGTTCTATAATTTCTAAACGGTTATGTATCGGTTTTCATCCGATATGGATGAAAATACCCTCGAAAAAATGTGTCACTGTCCAATGAGTTACGGTGCTCACTGTATGTCCAATCTGGAGTTGCTGGAGTTGAGGAAAACAACGAAACCCATCTTTATTATTTACACCTCTAATATATCTTCTTACAATAGCTGGAGTTGGACTATGGTGGAGGTATCATTCTGCAATGGTGTAGATAACTCATTGTCCAATAAATTAGTCAATGTAAGTGGGAAACTAATGGCATTCTCATAGGTCAGCTCCCCACAGATCAATGACACAACCAGGTTTGTCAGCCATAAAATTGCAAGGTTGGGGGTCAAAAGAAAAAGGTAATAGTGTGCCAAATTCTTTAACTGTTGAAAATTGTAGATTAAAAGAACCTTAACATTGTATAATATTATTTATGATGATTGCAAAAAGTTTCTTGAGAAAGTTTGCAAATACTCCATTTAGGAGGAGGGCCTGTAATTACTATTTTCCCTACGTAGTTTTGACCAATTTATAATGACAGTTAAATCTACATTTAACCACTGGAAACTTTTAGAACTAACTGTAATGAAATACTGGGTGCTCTCTGGCATAGAAAGCTACCACTGCAAAGCTGAACAGTGTTGGACACATGGCTTTACCCCACGGGGACCAATCAGGAGGGAGATCAGAGAGCTTGGCCGCTTTTGCAGGCAGTCTGATTCCGCTAGAATCTGCTAGAAACCCCTTGGTTTAAAAATTCTGTTTCTGAAAGAGCGAGAGAGAGCACATGGCTCTTTCCTTTAAACAGCTATAAAACCTTAATCCTCCACAATAAAAGCTACAAAAAACCAACCGTTTTGCCAACTTAATTACACAGTGCATTGTTTATTTAGAAAATTAATGATATTTCAAAGATTGCTAATACAGTATGAGAAATATTGCTAAATTCAAAACAGAAAGCATAATACAAAGTGAAATTCCTCAGCGAACAGATCTTTAGATCAACCAATACCGATAAGTTAAATATACAGTATATGTTTTCAATTGACAATATTAGCAGCAGCGGGTCAATGAACACAGGCATCCTTTTCCAACTGACATTATAATTCAAAGACTTCTCATCCAAAATAGGCTATAGTTTGGATCAGTAGCCATTAGCCAAATGAAAACAAAATAAAATAATTTTTAAATCTCTTCAATTATTACTTTCCGGCGAGGGAAGGTTTTAAACATATGGCATGTGCAGGAGCATTGATAACAGCTGTGGGTTGGGTGAACACGAAATATAAATCTTAGCTAATTTGGCCTGTATAAGACAGATACAGTGAAGAATTCTAAATCTTGCTTAGCACAGAGGAATGATTGAGTGCACTGCTGATGCATAAGATTTATGTCTAGGTATCATTCCCAAAGAGTCCTCTAGTCACGCAGAGCTTGAGGATTTATCACACAAATTTCAATGTATATGAGTGAAATCCCCCTGTCCCCTGTCCACTCAGACCCCTGTTTAATATGTGCTCTGTCCCCTCACTTTGCAATATACAGGACACAGTGTGCGAAAAAATCCAACAGAACTCTTTCACACTAACGAGGAGGTAGTTCGTATTTATGCCCTGCTCTTGTACTATAAGTTGTAGTTTTTACTTCCGGTTTACTTACTGAAATTGTCGGATGAGTGTGCTCCTGAATCCCCTCAACAAAACCCCAGAAATAAGGGTTTTCATCCAGAGATCTTAACTACCCCCATTTGTGAGAAAAAGTCGCCCACAACACTTTTTGATGAAGTTGACTCAAATATGCGCCCTCATGGCCACAGTCTGTTGTCCTCACAAATGAATGAGGGCAGCCTGGAAGGGGATAGGAGCTTTTATTGTACAACATGTCTGATTTAAAACATGGGAAGAAAAAGTAAAAAAAAAAAAAAAGTCTGAATCAAATCAAATAAAAAACAAGATCTCAAGAATACAGGTGGCAGATTATTATTGTGTAAATGGAGAGTTCATTATATTACCAAACAGGGTCCATCTCCATCCAGACAGATCTAATCTAATAAGGGTTCCCTCAAATGCAAACCATGTTTGCTGATATTGTCACAAGCAGGTGGGGCTGACTGAGTGAGTACAGCAAGGGGTGGTTTTGGCTGAGGTAGCAGTAGCTTACCTTAACAGAGCACACCTGTGATTTGTAATGTGGGTGAGGCAGATGGGGGAATAGAAGAAGTAACCAATTTAAAAAAAAAAGAATGTTCAAATGTTTAGTAAATGAAAGAGGAATCTGGGGAGAAGTTTTAATTAGTTTAATCCAACCAACTTGAAATAAAATTGTTTCAGTAAATCCTGTTTACATTGTTGAAACTAGGGGCTGAATTATTATTATTTTTAATTCATTAATTTTTTAATCTGGAGTACTTATTTGTCACTATTCTGGGTACACCTTTGCAGGAGAAAGTGGAGAAGTGTAAATGTAATGAGGTGGAATAAATGGGGCTAAAGCCTGCTTAGATTGTGATACCATTGCTCAGAGTATAAAAAACAAACACAAAATTTAGCGCATTTTTATTCTGAAAATGCAAAAGTATTGGGACAGTGACACAATTTTTGTTGTTTTGTCTCTGTACTTCAGTATGTTGCATTTAAAATAGAACAATGAATAAAAATAATGTTGAAGTGCAGACTGTCAGCTTTAATTTGAGGGTATTTACATCAATATCGGGTGATCCGTGTAGGAATTACAGCCCTGACCATCACTCTTTGTTTATGGCCAAAAAGCGATATTTTTTTGTCTCATCCGACCATAGAACCCAGTTCGAATCAAAGTTACAATGACGCTCAGCAAACTCCAGGAGCTTAATTTTATGGTTGGTCGACAGTACAGGCTTTCTTCCAGTAAGCCTCCAAATAGCTTGTTGGCATCAACGTGCTAATTATACTATTGGAGACTTGGTGACCCCAAGGTGCAACCTACTTCTACAATTCTGCAACTCTAGGCTCTCAAACCATCCTGTGCGTGGGGGCAAAATATACTTGTCCACTTTTCTCACAGTAATTATTGTCTTACAGTTTTTTACGATTGCTTTGACTAATTTTGCACAACAGAATTTCAATGTGCAAAACTCTTAACACAGAATGCTATACTGCTCATTTTGGGTTCAAAATGTAATATAGCATGCAAAATAAAAATACCAGTGTCAAATCAGAGAATATTATATGCAAAAGTTTATCACAGCATCAGAACATTAGATATTTCAAACAATGAAGTTAAATAATTGCTGCATTTTCAATATACCATACAACAGTCATCATGAAATAATGCTGCCAAACACAAAATCCTTCTGATAAAAAAAGAGTTTGAAAGTTTTTTGGTCATAACGCAAAATGCTATACTCCTAATCTTGGGCTCAAAATCATATATAGCATGCACAATAGAAACAACTGAACCAAATTAGATTGTATTTCATGCTAAAGTTTATCATAGTGTCAGAACAGTGGATATGTTTATCGTTGAAGTTTAATTATTGGTGCATTTTCAAATACAACGGCCATTATCAAATAATGCGGTCAAACACAAAATACTTGTTACCAAAAAAGACTATGCAATGGTCATTTCCTCATAAATACTTGGAATTATGTACAGCAATCATCCCCTGTGATAGACTTCAGTTTTGCGCTTGTGTTTTTATGAAAGACAAACAAAATATTAGATTATATGAAGTTTAATCATTAAAGAAAAATCATACAGTAATGCAGTACTGCAAACTCAACTGTATTGTACAGTAAAAACAAAAACAACAGTAAAAGCAAAAACAGTTACAGTAACAACAAACTTTACTGTAAAGTAAAAAAAAAACTGCTTCTCGGTGCTTAAGCAGTATTATGCCTCTCCGCTGCATTTGGCCACAGAATTTTGTCGACGTCGCATCTGATGTCTTCGTTGGCAAGACAGCGCTGGTAAAATATTTTAGAGTGCCTTATCCACCCCTGACACTGCTGGGCTGTAATGTCGCATGCCTCTTCCATGGCCTGAAGGAACGTTTCCGGCTCATATGGACACCTATCGTATACCTTCCACCTCCAGGCCGAGAAAAACTCCTCGATGGGGTTCAGAAAGGGGGAGTAAGGTGGAAGGAATTGGAATCGGAACTCTGGATGGGCTGTAAACCAGTCTTGCACAGCCAATGCACGATAGAAGTTTACATTGTCCCAGACAATGATGAACACCATCTGAGCATTTGGCTGTACGAGACGGTTGTACAGCCCATCCAGAAAATGTATGAGGCGCACGGAGTTGTATGCCCCCAGCAGAGGGTCAGGCTGACCAATCAGGGATGGATGTGTGTGGGCCTGCCCAATGGTCTCAGGGCCGGGTCTAGGCAAACTAGGCATGTACAGTACCTATTACCTATATACTGTATATTTACTGTACATGGTCCACGACCATGACCCTGTCCTTCGTTACCAACCTCAACCTCACTGACCTGCTCCATGTTGTCAGAAACTGCCATTCAGGTTTCTAAGCAGCCTTTTATGTAGTGGTGAAGATATTATCAATAGTGTTGCAATGCTACTCACCTGGGCAAGGTTGTTGGAAGTACTGAGACATGACCACAAACACCTATTGAATTGATTTAGTGATCTGCATTTGTAGTAATAAACATTTGAACATTGTTGTAATATTAGGTGGCTGTATTCTGAGAATGGAGCATATGATTTAGAGTTTTGCACTTTGTATCTCAGCATAGGATGTAGTGTCCTAAGGTAAGAATTCTGCAAGTCAGTTTAGCACTTTGCGTTAACAGTTTTACACTTTGTATGTCATCATAGGATGTAGTGTCTTAAGGTAAGAATTCTGCAAGTCAGTTTAGCACTTTGCGTTAACAGTTTTACACTTTGTATGTCAGCATAGGATGTAGTGTCTTAGAGTATGAATTTTGAAAGTCAGTTTGGCACTTTGCATTTTGAGTTTTGTATATTGAAATTCTGCTGTGCGAAATGAGTCAAAGCAATCGTAAAAAAACTGTAATAGAGGAAATGGGTATTTTCACACGCTTAACTATTTTATATAGGCAATGCTTGATTTAAGAAGGTCAACAACCTTTTGTCTCATTCATTTGTGTGTTCTCTAACCGTCCCCATGTTGATGGATGACTAAGAGTGTTTGGCATGTGTGTGACCTCATATTTCTACTGGGGTATAAATCCAGCCATGGAGGACCACTTTAGGACCAATTGAACTTAAAAAAGTAAAGTATAAACTGCAATATACTTCTATTAGATTTTGGGGGGCGAATACTTCTGACCTATTTAAAAAATATGAAAAATATTTATATCTTGATGAAGAAATTATTTTTATTTGAACTATTGTACCTCAGAGGTTAGATTTCTCTCGTATTTTGAGTGTAAGACAATGCTGATAACCAAAGATATTTTTTCACAGCCTTTTTTTGCTCATCTTTACCAAGGCCGCCAACAATTCTGAAGGACACTCTGTAAAATCTTTGAAATATCATAAATGTTGTGGGAGAGCAAGATATGGATTGATATGTCCAAGGACTGAATTACGTTAAAGAATAATCGAAAGTAAAGACCAACCCTACCATGCGTCGTAATAAACAGGAATATATTGAGATTGAATATCCCTATGATAGAATCAGCTGTAAAGTGAGCGGTAGGGGCATTTTATGAGTTTGGGGAGCAATCATCAGAAACCATCCTGTGAAATTCCACAATGTATCCATCAGGTCCAATGGATTAATTCAATGCATGTAATGGCCTCTTGTTATTCTCTATGAGAGACACTTAGCATTGAATTCAACTATCATTTTGTTCTTCAAATGCAAGTGTCAGTTTTTTTTCATCATAAAAACAGCTAGGCGAGTTCAGAAAATAACAAAAAAAATTATTGAAAAAGAACCACTTGTGGAAATTTGCAAGTCAATGTTAAGGACAAAACCAAGGCTTGATTCTTCAAGGGCTGCTCAAAGCTAATTAGTCAGCTAATGTGTGAGATTCATAATGATCAGAAGTATAAAAAGTAATTAATGTAGTTTATACACGCTTGGGTAGAAGGCAAAGCATATGCTGTTTGATTTAAGGGAATCAGTATAGCTATGCCTTTGGTCTTGTAATTAAATTTTAAATGCCATAAATAACGTGTCGAACCAAATGGGGTTGTATTTATGTCAGCTGGGTGGAAATTCCATTTTATGATATGGAGTTCCTTTAACGTCGTATTGTCTTCATTTGAGATAAGAAGAATATATGACGCAAGAAAAGGCTCTGCATTTTAGGGAGGCTAAACTCCAGGAAAAGGGTAGATAAAATATGTAATGAAAGAAAAATGGAAAAACCCGGTCCTCACTAATATCTGCTCGACTGTGATTTGTAGTGTTATAGCATCTGGCTCTGCGTCATTAGTTAAATCATGCATTTGAAATTCAGATCTCACTTTCCACAGAATTGATATATGATCTCTTAGATAGGGATATGAAAATTCCTGAGGTACATTAAAATGTTTTTTTTTTTTTCTTTTCTTCTTTTTTACATGGAGATTAGTTAAAAATAACTATGTTCTATATTATTCAGGACACTATATGAGAAAATAGGTGTTATTGTAGCCTGATGTAGTGTTAGGGAAAGTAATTTAGAAACCAGTACTGATACAGTAGGGTCTCCGGGGTGTTAATTAACAATGTATATTTAATATAATAATGCATTCAATTTCTATAGCGCTTTTCTAGGTACTCAAAGTGCTTTACAGTTTAAAATTACACACAGTAAAATTATTTAATAAGTAGTTAATAAAAAATAATAATAAAAAATAAAAATAAATAAATAAAATAAAATAAAATAATTAAGACAGATAAAAAGAAGGAGTATAATTTAAAATTTCAGTCATGGGATAGAGGGGAGGATGTTTAACAGGGGAAAGCCAGTTTGAAGAGGTGGGTTTTGAGAGCCTGTTTGAAGGATGGTAGGGTGGTTGCCAGACGGATGTGGATGGGGAGGGCATTCCAGAGGGAGGGTGCAGCAACTGAAAAGGCCCTGTCGCCCCAGGTCCGGAGCTTGGTCCTGGGGATTGTCAGATTGTTCGTGTCAGCGGACCTGAGGCGACGGGAAGGAGTGTGACGGGGGAGGAGGTCAGAGAGGTAGGGAGGGGCCAGGTTATTTAGGGCTTTGTAGGTGATGAGCAGTATTTCGTAGTCAATCCTGTGTTTAACCGGGAGCCAGTGGAGGTTGTGGAGGACAGGGGTGATGTGATCTCGGCGACGGGTGGAGGTGAGCAGACGGGCAGCAGAGTTCTGAACGTATTGTAGTTTATTGAGGATTTTGTTGGGTGAACCATAGAGGATGCTATTGCAGTAATCGAGTCTGGAGGTTATGAGGGCATGGATGAGGGTTTCAGCAGCGGAAAGGGACAGGGAGGGGCGGAGGCGGGCAATGTTCCGGAGGTGAAAGAAGGCAGTTTTGGTGATGTGGTTGACGTGCGGTAGGAATGAGAGGGTGGGGTCGAGGATGATGCCGAGGTTGCGGACATGGGTGGAGGGGGGTGACGATGGAACCGTCAATGGTGAGAGAGAAGGTCTGGGTGGAGCGGATGAGGGAGTTTGGGCCGATGATGAGTATTTCCGATTTATTGCAGTTGAGTTGGAGAAAGTTCTGTTGCATCCAAGTTTTTATATCAGCAAGGCAGGTGGTGAGGGTGGAGTGGGTGGTTGAGGTGATGGTTTTGGAGGAGAGGTAGAGTTGTGTGTCGTCTGCATAGCAATGGAAGCGGAGGCCATGGCGGCGGAGAATTTGACCCAGGGGAAGTATATACAGGATGAAGAGGGGGGGGGCCGAGCACTGATCCTTGGGGGACACCATGAGTGACTGGGGCGGTGGAGGATTGGCAGTGGTTTATGGAGATGTATTGGTGTCTGTTGGAGAGGTAGGAGGTGAACCAGGAGAGGACAGTACCGGAAATGCCAAGGGAGTGAAGGCGTGAGAGGAGGATGGAGTGGTTGATGGTGTCAAAGGCGGCGGTGAGGTCGAGGAGGATAAGGATGGTTAAAGAGCCGGAGTCAGCAGAGAGAAGGATGTCATTAGTGATTTTCAATAGTGCAGTTTCTGTACTGTGATTGGTGCGGAAGCCGGATTGGAAGGGTTCGTAGAGGTTATTGTTGTGGAGGTGGGTTTTGAGTTGAGCGGCGACAGCTCGCTCAAGGACTTTAGACAGGAAGGGGAGGTTGGATATGGGCCGGTAGTTGTTGGGGATGTCAGGGTCGAGACCAGGTTTTTTTAGAATGGGGGTAATGGCAGCAAGCTTGAGGGAGGGGGGGACGAGACCAGTGGACAGGGAGGAGTTGATTATGTTGGTGATAAGTGGGGAGAGAGTGGGGAGGCAAGCCTTGACTAGGAAGGTGGGGATAGGGTCGAGGGCACTGGTTGATGACTTCATACTGGTAATATGGGCTGAGAGAGAACATTTTATACCAATAAATTTTTTTATGGGAGTGGAGAGACTTCTTTGATGAAAAAATAAATAAAACTAAATAGAACATTAAAAAAAACTATAGAATAATACACTACAAATTATTTAACTTTATGCTATATTATGTGTGCAAATGGAAAACAAACGAACACTACACAAACAAAAATACCTAACGCCATAACACTCATTCACTCAAATTTTAATCAATTATAGTATTAAGTCCTTTCTTGTGAAAATGTCGATTTCTCTCACAGCAGTACAGCAGCGGTTTGTTTGATAACACTACCTACACAGATGTGCCACTATACCAACTGAATCATTAGCCTCCTGTCAAAGCCGACTTTAACCTTTAGTTTGAACATTATTTGACCCTAATGCATAGCGCCCTTGGAAGGCTGTTGTTTATGGTTAGTGTGCAAGAACTGGGGGGAAATCACCCAGCATGCAACCTGCTAGACAAATTTGGGTTATGGCATCTCTGGATGCATGGTGAAAAATGATGTGTAAGCAAAGAAACAATAAAAATAAACATTGGATAATAACCTGAAGTATCACATGCTTGAGGGACTCGGGGTTATGACATCTCTAGATTCATAGTGAGAGTAAATATATTTCTGGCTGGCTGAAATTATGACTATTGCTAACGGGGTAAGCTTAACGGACAGCTGACACTGCCTCTCAGCTTTGTGTTGTAAAATAATGACCGTGCTGTCCAAAATTTCTAGTTTGGAATTCTTCTGACTATTATGTGGTCATGATATAAATATACTGTACAGTGCACAAATCATTCAGCTGCCTTCTTGGCTGTTTTGAGAGGAAACTGTTGTTGCAAATGCAGGGCTCTTTACCAGTGGCCATCTTTGACATCTTTCTTTCATCTGTTCTGAACACAAGTAAGAAAGAACTCTTAATATACAGTGGAACCCTGTTCATTTTTTCCTTGCAAAATAAAATTTATTACATATGTAAAATATTTTATATATAATATTTTGTTTCATTACAAATATTATTTCAATAGCTAGCAAACATTATGTTCTATTGCTAAAAGCAATCTAGGGCAAATGTGCAATCAGAATTGTTTAGTTAATTTCCCTTATTTACATAAAAACAAGTCAATTAGCATAATTTTTTATTTAGCAAATATTAAAATGTTTTCTTGCCATGAGCCATACAAAAGAGAACTATATCCCAACCCACATACAGTACTCAAATTAATATGAGTGAGTCAGAGTGACAGAGGACAGAGTAATGAATGTTAATTGCATTTGGAAATATGTCCCCAATTAAAAATTTATGCTTTTGAACAATCCCTTCCTCACACTGCAGAATTAAGCGTTGGATTTTATTTATAGATTTTCTGTTAGGAATGCATGTGTCAAAAGAACAATCCATTTCAGAGGTGCAAGTGCACAGAAATCGTGTCACTTCTAAAACTGATTGGCTTAAAAATCAGGCTTGGATGAGAGATACCACCTAAATTGCAGTCTCAAAGGGAATCATTCCCTGGGCTTCAGCCTGCAGGTAAGGCCCCCATATCTGTATGAGACTGTTTAATGTCATCCCGAGAGAGAAGGGAGTCCATGAGCAGTGACATACAGAAGCACTACACACTACACTCTGAAGCTTGATTATGGCAATGGCTGCCATCATCGTCCGTTTATTCGGCATTTAATACAAAAAATCGCCATTTTGCTGGCAGAGAACTGAGATGACAGAGCACTAGCTGAACAGGAAAATGGTGGGTAGCCAAACTAGCCATGTTCCCATTTTCATCTCAGGAGCATCCATGAGCAGATGTACCTTGCTAAACTGGGGCAGTACCCTCTGGAAGAGATAATCAGGTTCAGAGTCAGTGACATAAGCACACTGCTACATTAATGTTTAAAATTAATGCTCTGCTTTTATATCTAGAAACCTGCTCATGTTAGATCTTAGGGTGTAAACAATGGAAAATGTAATTTTGCTTGCTTTTATTTTATCCCCAGTTTGGAATCACCATTGTGCCACTTGTACATGGAAAGGGTGTGCTGCAGCTGAAGAGTGTACTTCTCTGCAAACAAACTATATTACACCCTACATACCAGAGTACTACAGGAGAGATAGCATTGACCCAAGGAGAGTCTGATCTCGCATACATGTAGAATATAACTGCGCCTGTCATGTCATAGGGAAGAACTAATGCAGTGCAAACCTGAAGGAGAGAAACCGACTTATACCCACTGTTCCCTAACTAGGTCAATGGTCCTGTGCCACGGTGACACCTAATGGGGTTATAGGGGTTAATAACATTGCAGAGACTTGAATAAATCATAGAGAATACCCTGAGTTGAGGCCACACTTGTAAGTGAAAGACAGACACACCTAGATGGCCGTTTACATTCCTAGTTAGATCGACAAAATTTAATGTCATTGAGGGGGGGGGGGGGGGGCATTTCCAGACGCCTGTAATCTACGATATGAGGGGAGTTCCTACTGTGTTTACTTTGTGGCTTAATCAACTTTCCCTTGTCCTGCATAATCCAGGAACGTGCGTGCCTTCCAAAACTTTGTCCCCCCCTTCTGACAGACCGAGGAAGGAAATGCAGATAGGAATGGCATCTCAAACAATGTCTTTGTTCATCTCCAGAGTGAAATGAAAGAAAAAAATAATAAAAAGAGCAGATGATTGAAACCCCCCTCCCCAAACCCCTTTAAGGAAATTCTTTGTGCTGCCTTCTTGCCTCAAAAGCTTTTGATATTTTCCTAATCGGAGACGCATTTGCTCACCAAGTCAAATTCCTCTAGCTTTTAGCGGTAAAAGAGCTGTCACCACTTCAAAGTGGATGGGAATGGCCACAGAAACAATCCCTTTTTCTTCATTTAAACCCAGACCAGGGCCTAGCTGAATGGGAGAGGCATCTGCTTGATAGTTCCCTGCTGTATGAGACCATGAAGACACAGGCTGCATTTGAACCAAAAAAAGACTTTTAAGGGCCTTTAATATTGAGTTTCCTTTTTTCACTTGCTTAGCTATAAATTATATTTTAACTCGGATAAAATATATTTGTTCCAAATACTTATACTTAGGGTGCAACAAAACATGCTACCGTTACAATACTCATCTATCGATTGAATTCACCCCATTTCAGGCTAACAGCAGCAGATGTAATTGAAGCCTAAGTTTAAGAACATACTGCATTTCAGATTGAGTGTTGTGACATGGCATAACCTAGATGGAGGGCAGTGGTTCCCATTCTGTGGGTCAAACTCAAGCGGTAGGCTGTGGGAAGAATTGAGCTGGCTCGCAATATAGACAATAGGAATAACCTACTATGTGTAGTACACTTTCAACCAATCACACCATTAAACTTAAACATTTGTTGCATGTACTGCACTAGTTACAGCACACATATAGGTCTTCATATAGATTAATTTTAAACCTCACACAGTATATTGGGCTACATTTCAGCAAGTGTTAAGTCACGTAAAATATTTTCTCATTGGCATGTGCTCAGAACATTTGGAAGTCCCAGAGGTGGGATGCATCCTGGAGAATAGACGACGGCTCTTTATATTCTTCACTTGTTTGTTCTAAATATATCAAGTTATAGGGCTTGTGTAACTGGCGCCAGTCACATGAAAATGCATCTGCTGCTTGATTATGTTAATGGATGCGTGTCTCAAGTTTGGTGCTGAGAAATGTGCCCTCTTCTCCGGGGCACCAGCTGAAAAGCACTCTGAGCCAAACAATTTTACATCCTCCCAGGAGTGCAATTAGCCATTCCATTTCAAATCAAAATGCATGCTCACCAATAATAATTGCAGATTATTACCAAAGTACTGGCGAAACATTCCCTTGTAAAACACCTAAGAACCGTCAGAACTTCTGCGCTCCTTTCAAGATGTTGGACACAGTGTGGCGGAATAAGCAGACAGATACCCCTTTTCAAGTTTCCTTTTTTATTATTTATTTTCATTATCGTATAGGATCTTTGGTGTTCCCACAGCACTTAGTTGCACTTTGACTATTATTCTCCATTTTGCTTCTAAAATATAGATACAAAAAACCCTTAAATCACATTGTTTCCTACAAAAAAGACACTTCCTTGTTAACTACACATACAGTCAGCAGATAACATGCAGACAAGGGAAAGATACCAGGTACGTGAAACCTGTTCTGCACAACAACAAAAAAAGCCTCCTCGGAGGGTTACAAAATGCACGTAAAGGAACAGCTGAACGACGGTGCAATGAATCTTGTCTTTCTACTGCATTTTCAAGAAACAAAGATTACATTTTCCGAGACAGCCTATGTAAGCAAAGTTGTGCAGTTAACCTGTTGAATATTCATAAGCATATACCATGTTTCTTTGTCATGATAAAAAGTGGTTAGCAGAGCCTAGTGCTGAAATCCTTATATTCAAGTTAAGTGTTGTGCAAATCCAATTACATATTGAGCTATTAAAATAAAATGAAAAATTAAAATTTGCATATCCCATTCCGTAGGGCAGAGCTGACAGAAAAACCAGGTGACAGAATGTGTATGTGTACTATACAAAGATATGAAATCTGATGGAAAGCAAACCAGCAAATATAAAACAATTATCCAAGACTATGTAGGTAGTGTACTGCATATACTGCAACAGATGTGTGTGAAAATGAACCACTGATTTGCGTGCTACATATCCGATAAGCTGTGAGCGCGGCAGTAGATCCACCTTCTTTGATTCTCAACACAATGGTTTAGCTTAAATTAACTCAAAGGAGAAAGGATCACTCCCAATGAGCTCCCTTTCCTTCCTGATCACAAGATGATATTCCGCCATAAAACCAAAAGCATTAATGCTGAAAAATAACAAATCAGGTTCAAACTCCACGTAATGAACCAAAAACAAATCAAAGGCATTTCTGTACACAGCGATTGGTGACCAAACAAATAATAAAAACCTGTTAAAAAAAGTAAAATGAAACGCAATGAATGAAGAACCCATATCTACTGAAATTTCAGTTGGAACACAGTGTTCCATTTTATTTGGGTTGTGAAAAACTGGAGGGGAAAACAAATTCTTGATTGTGTATACTTTCCTTTGATTTGAATCCGTCGAATTGAGCAAGGCTGTACAGGACCCAGCAAGTATCCGTCCTGCAAGTTTGCCTTAGTGACAATGGGTTGTAAACATTTTCTTGATGTAGTCAGAGGTATACTTTTTTCAGGGATCATACATAAAAATGAATGAAAAAAAAAAGGAAAAACATTTAAGGCTTGGAAGGCTAATGTGTTCAGAAGGAAACAATACTGAAAACAAAAACTCATCCGAGTCATGAGTCAACCAGAGAACTATGAAGAGAAAGTATCTTGTTAAACAGTCAGATTTCACAAACAGAAAGACCAGTGAAGATGCAGGAGCTGTGAAATGCCCTATTTTATGTTTTCAGACTGGTTCAGACTTGCGCGTATACAGTAGCAAATTGACGGTGGAGTGTACAAACAAGATTAGGTGACAATTTGCATCTTACGGACGCATTATTTCCCCTCTTTTAAGATGCACCTGCTCCACTGCCTACTTCCTCCAGTAGACTTTGAGCCCAAAAACTTAAGTACTGTACCACACAAAAGGAGCAAGTTCCCTCCTTCAATGGCCTAAATGTCAGATACATACTAGGGCCTGAATCCTTAAATAATTAGCACACTTTCTGAATTAATGTTAATCAGTGGAGGGAAACCACTGACAATGACCTGCAAAATCATGCCACTCTCAGAGGAACAATTTTCAAGCCATTAATTTTGCAACCCACACCCCTCCCCCTCCCCCCTACCCAAGACACTGACAAAAAAAAAAAAAGTATACTTTACACACCAAATGACAAGGTTTGAAATTAGCAGTGATATTCCCACCTCCCACAGTTTGGATGACTTCAGTAAAGACAAGAAAGCTGCAGAAATTGCCAAAACAAACAAAACAAAACTGTGGTTACCTTTGCAGTGTTCAAGTAATTTGATAACCATGTATGTATTGGCTGTATAATACATATTTTACAAGGGACTGAACCATGACTCCACGCAACTTTTAACACCAGTTAGCTTATTTACATCTCACACGTGTGTGTATGTGTATGTGTAGGTGCGTGTGTGTGTGTGTGTGTGTGTGTGTGTAAAAAAGGATCTAATCCACACTTTCATTCAGTCCACATGATCCTTAAAACAAGCCTTCTCCCGATTGTCTGTTCCTCAAGCACATTGACTACAGACCTCGAATGAAGTCCCTTCCTTTCAAAAATAAACAAAAAACCCAAAACAAAACAAAAAACACAAAAAGCAAATCACTGCTAATTGTCAAACCACTTATATACAAGATTGAATCCCGATGTGGCTGTGTGAAGCATACATTCAAATTCAAATGAAGGCCTGGACAGCGATCACTATGAAGACATACCCTAACTATATGTCAACAGGAGCCTGGATCACCCAGCCACTTTAGCAGGTCGGTCATGTCCACTACATACCATCCTCAAGGCACAAAAAAAGTTGTCTGAGGCATATAGACTTTTTACTCTTTGTATACTTTCAGCCGCTGCTGCCTCTGTTAATAAAAGTTGTCATGGCAACAATGTTCCCTCAGTGACGCAGACCTTTTCCATTTAAAGGTGTAAAAATCAGGCACCATTGTGGATAATGGCCTCAGGGCATCCAACCATGATTGACATAGCTCCACCGGGATTTCATCTGGATTGACACGGCACTTCAGAAACACAAATGATCTGCACAGTAACTTCGCCTGGACTCATTACTCTCTTACTGTACGTCGTCACCTGATAATGTGAACTGCTGTAAAACACACCATCATGATTCAAACTACCTCCTGCAAGAAAAAACAAAAAACAAAAAAAAAAAACAAACAATAAAAATAATGGCTATCGCAAGTTTCTGAACAAATTCTGGGTTTCAAGTTTGTTTGGGTTTCATTGAATTGTGTTAAATGGGAATACTGAATATTGAAAGCAGCACCCCCGATGTAAGCATAATGCAAATAAACAGAAATTAAATTGTTCTAGACTATCCTAGTTTTATCTGTAGTATATAATTGGTCACCAGTCCACGTCAGGATGCATGCACATGCAGTGCGTATCCCCAGACCAGCATGGTACTATCGTGAGAGTGAAGTCTATAAACTTCTCTTCAAGAAAGAAAACAAAATCACAACAAAGTACAATTTGAATTAAAATGAACCAACATTACTGTCTGGTAACATAAAACTGCCACGGTTTATGAGACAGCTTTCTTTATGCGTGTGTGTGTGTGTGTGTGTGTGTATTTGTGTACAGATGTGTAGGTGTGTGTGTGCGTATGTGTGCGAGATCTGCATTATGTACAGAGATGTACCCACATATCTCAGGGGAAGACTAGAGATGGACAAAAAAAAAAAGTGGGGATTTAACAGGATCGACAACGAAAACACAGACGACCTACCATTAAAAACAATAGCCAGAGTGCTTTAAAGAAGTCCAGTTAATCAAGTAAAGCCAGGGGGAACATTCCAGGGAGAAAGAAAAAAAAAAAAAAAAAAAAAAAAAAAAAAAAAAGTGTAATGCTTCTTTCATGCCACACATCACCCACTCGCCACATTTAAATTTTTTTTTCCGTTGTAACTTTTCCCACTCTTCCGTGAGCGTAACTGCGGTTACCAGTCATGCAGTTAACAGCTTTTTGAGCTCTGACTAGAGGACTCCTCCACTGCCCACATGCCAACCCATTCGCAACAGTTCCTTCATTCTGTTTTCCAAACGAAGATACTCAAAACAGATGGTAGAGTGACATGGTTGTCTGTTACTTTCTCATATCTCACAATAAATAGCATAAAAAAAACAAAACAAAAAAATAAACCTTGCAAAAACAAATCATATTAATGTGTACGGTTATATAAAAATTGGCTTCTGTTGGATAGCTAAGCATATGATTTTTTTATTTTGTTTATATTATATGCCACTGTTTTGAGTGCATTTTCTGGTTTTCAGACGTATTGTGTCTGGCGCATCACATTTGTTCTGAAAATGACAAAGGAGGGTGTACTTCAAGTCTATGGGCCTTGCTGGCGAGATAAGGCAGAGGGTTCTGACCACACCATCGGGGAGGGGGTGGGGGTGTTGTTGGTTACAGGGGCTCTGGGGAACAGGACCCCCTCTATAGCTGAGAGCTAAACTTCCTCAGATACATGATTGAAAAGCAAGCCAAGCTCAGGACGCAGCCTGACCAGGAACGCTGGCCAGACAGCGCAGAAAACAGGCTTTGATCTACAGCTCGGTAGGCCGGGCAGTGACGGACTGCATAAAAAACAGGGATTGAGAATTCAAGTTTCTTCTTTCGACCTACGGTTCAGCAGGGACTTGCTTTGTTCTGTAATCAGCATATTCAGTGGACGGGCCATTGTTCACATTGCTGCCTTTTACCCCCCCGGTCAAACTGCCCAACAACAGCATCGCGGAGCCACTCAAACTGATGCTACATTTTATGTCGTCAGTCCCCCCCTGCGCGCACACAGACACACACACACACACACATACACACGCGCTCTTCTTCAGAGCGTCTGAGCGCTGCTTTTTGCTGGAGCTGGGACTTGGCTGAAGGCCTCAACGGAGGCCCCTTGCTTTGTGAACGCTCCCTACCTCCCCAGTGCTCTTAAGGCCTTAAGAGTTTCCCTAACCCTCAAACCTGCTGTCAAGTCTCTGGGGTGGGGGGCGGGGTCTGGGTGGGGGCGGGGGGTTTGTCAACCGTCAAGTTTCACTGAATTCTAGTGGTAACGACCTCGGGTCGTAGAGATCAAGTTTTCTGTTGAGGACCAGTGGCTGGTGCAGATCGGATTCTGCATCGGGACATTTACAGTACATCGAAGGGGGGGGAGGGGACGGCCCTGACGCTAAACCCTCACCACTGGTCCACTGGTCCAAAACTGCTAGTGCAACAAGACAGGAAGGATGGTGCTTATCAGAGTGAGCCTCGGTCCTTAAGGACTGCGGCACACTTGTCAAATTTATTTTTTTCCTCCTTTTTTTTCCTCATTTTTTGTTATTTTTTAAAAACTATGATACCTTTGCAAGGTGTGTTTCCAACCTATACGTTCCATCAGCAAAACACAACATTTCATATTTATAGTGCTCCCTTGTTAATTGTTAGATGCAGCATTACAGAAAACATGCTTTTACAGGTACTTCTGTCATCAGAATAATGGAAAATGATCGATTTAGATAAATCTTTTTTTTCAACAGCATTTTTCTTTTTCTTTTTGCACTTCAAGGAATGTGGCCACGGTAGCTTTAATCTGCCGCAATAGACATTGCAAGAACCAGACGTGCAATTTGTTTTGGGGGTGAAAATGGAAGAAGCTGCAACTCTACAGAGAGAAGGGACCAGGATATCTCATTCTCATCATGAGAACCTTGGCTTAGCTCTTGCCGTTTCCAGCAGGAAACCAGAAAACCATTAGTCAACTGTGTATCAATGTGTTATATAACAAGAGTGCGCCAACAGCATTTTTTTTTTCTTTTTTTTTCCTCCTTTTTTTATTTTTACAGCTAAGAAACATTTGACCTCACAGCTGCTGGGCTGGTAATGTTACGCCTTTTTAGTTTTGTTTTTTAAGAAACTGCATTTAATCACATGGCACTGACTGCTGTAGACCTCTGTAAAATGTCTACATTTCTTAAGAGACCCTATGGTGTTGTTATCATGAAGTTACATGGCACTTCGGATGCACTAACTTTTCTTTTCCAAGCCTATACGGATTAGAAGGATTGCAATCCCAGCTCAGGTGCCCTAGTAGTAAAATAATTCAAGTACAACGTTTTGACATGGAATGATCATAGTACTAGGTTCATTTTCTTGAATGGGTCTGAGCAAAACACTAAGTGCAATGTAAATAAATGAACAGCACCTCAGGACCTAAATAAATACCATAGCTTTAGAAAACATCAGTAACAGAAGAAGAGATGGGGTGGGGTTGGGCTTCTTTTTTTTTTTTTCTTTTCACGGGTTAGTGTGGTGGGGACAGGCAGGGGAGGGGAGCCCCAAGAAATATCAGCACCTACACTCGAGCAAGTAAGGCTGACGGTGGAGCCGATACCACCAGGTAAGATCGAATAGAAATCGCTCCTGTGTTTGTAACACTGTCTCTGACGCAGGCCTCCGCTGCCCACTGGCTGCCCACGCCTTTACGCCGCCCACTGGCTGCGGGCCGCTGTGCACTTCTGCTGCTGGATGCCAGTGCGCCAATCTACCTGCTGTAAGGGTCGCCCAGCTGGTCGCCGCCGCCGCCGTTGTTGTTGTTGTTGTTGTTGGTGTTGACGGAAGGGGAGGAGTCGGGGGAAAAGGATGAAGAGGAGGAAGATGAGGAGGAGGAAGGCGAGGGAGAGCCCAAGCGGCCGCTCTCAAACACGTCGTCTACGTCCATGGGCGCGGCGGGCTCCGCCGGGGGCGCTGCGCGGGGGGAGAAGTCGGGGGGGAACTGCAGGGGCGCCGTGCCGGCGTGCTCGGGGGGGCTGGGGGGCCCGTCAGTCAACCGCAGCGTGGGAGCCAGGATGCGGGAGTGCCCGCGACCGTGGTCAGCGGGGGTCCGGGTGGTGGTGGCGGGGAAGCGGTAAGAGGTGGAGGGGCCGGGCGGGGAGGCGGGGGGGGTCGTCGTCCCGCGGGCCGCCGTCGGCCCGGGCACCTCGGGCGGCGAGCGAGTCCGCTCCGGTCTGCGAGCCGCGGTGGATGCGGTGGCTGACCACGATGTTGTTGCCGAAGCCGCCCATGGAGGCCATCGTGGTGCTCTGCTCCCGCTGCACCACGGCCGTCATCCCGCCCTCCGCGATCAGGCGACGGATCCGCGACAGGGCGTCCTCGCTCGAGCCATACTCAGAGGCCTCCCCTGGGGGTGACAGAGGGGCAAATCAGACCACCTTTCAGCCAATGAGAGTGCCTGCAGGGAGATTTACACAACCGATCCTCACACAACGGCACCGGAGAGTGGCATAGAGAAAAAAAATAACCGCTTGCCTCTGCTCAAGTGAAAAACGAGTCTGGAAAAACAATGATTAAAAGGCTCACAAACACACAATCACATCAAACAATCGATCGCTCTTTTCTCTCTACATTTTGCAGTCTGTTGATGTCAGACTTCAGAATTACATTAAGTCTGCAAGCAGAGAATTTCCCATGTGGACTACATAGGCCTATATATATATATATATATATAAATACACACACACTCCCCTTATACAAAAATACCAGAAAAGGCCTTCACACTTCACAAGATCGTCATGTTTGTTCCCCATATGTCTTTTCACTTTCTTCCCTCCCTTTTCTGTCTTAATATCAAAATACAGAAAGTCAACTAGTAAAGTTTAATAAGTTCCCAGCGTTTACTGTTCCTTCCCTTGTAGACTGTGAAAGCCAGACACCAATATCATCCTTAATGCCGAGAAAAATACCACAGCTGTCTGCTGGAACTTGTGGAACCATTATTTCAGCAGATTAATCGAAAGGAACAGAAAGGGCAATTAAAATGGCCTAATTAGACACCACAGACAATTCGACAGCCTTCCAAGGAGGAACGCACAGTCTAGCAGTTAAAAGAATGCTCATACTCTGCCGACTATAAAATATTGCAGCTCCTTTTCTCTTTTTGTAATAGCATAAGAAAGCCGATGACGAGAACTTATTCAGCCAAACTACAGTCCATAGTTTTCCACAGCATATATCTGGGCGGGGCTTTTATACACTTTGGTGCTTTTGGAACAATTTTAATTGCTGTGAAGAACAGATAATTTACAGTTAATTTGGAAATCAGTAGGCCTGTCAAAAAGGTTGCAAAATTATGTTATGATGATTCATTTCTATTATGACAGACCATTTCTGAGCAATCAAGGAGCCAGCCAAAGATGAGTTTGGCGAAGTCACAAAAAAAGCTGGAGCTTTACTTGGGCAAAAACCTATTCTGCTCTCTCAAGCAGCCAAGCAGCTAATTTATGAGAAAATGATGGTTGTTTATGATGTACTAATCCTATCCGCTTGGGTGAGCGATCTATACATACACCGGCAGGGGAAGGTAGGGGGTGGGAGAGTTTACAGGCTGTAATCCTTCAAGTAATACGGTCTTGCGGTTAATACGAGGGCTTGTTATTAATGTGATTAATAATAATAATAAAAAATAACATGGGAATAAAAAAATTTTAAAAACTCCCAGCCAAAGCATAGGATGCCAGGGGACAGAGAGAGCAATAGCAGTTGGCCCCATAGCTATTACATTATTAAGAAAAAGACAAGACAGGGCGTAATGGGGGCTACTCCTGTACAACAACGCGACAAGCCACAAATGTAGCCGATTGTGAAGAGGCCTGGAGAAACCATGGGCTTTGGAAAATGCCTTAGGATACAGCAGCCAAGAGAGGAAAAAAATGGACACATCTGATTACCAAAGGAGCAGCAGGTAATATCAGGTAGATATATGTCAAGTGCTCTCGCAAAAACGTAACAGACCACTACAGTACCTCCCTAATTTAATTGACAGACCATGGGATGTGGACATTTTGCTCTTCGGAATCCTGAGCTGCAGAGCTCAGAGCCAACAGGTCTTGTCTAACAAGGCCACCTAATTGGAACTTCTGGCTATCTCTCCTGAGAGGCATACACAGGTGCTTACATCATTCTTATGGCAGCTGTCAGAATGTCTGGCACGCTGTAGAAAACGGTCAAAAATAAAATAAAAGCTACTAAAGACTTGAGTTGCCAAACAAACTGTAATTCAGCAATATGACCTCTGAAAACACAAACACTGTAGGAGGAACAGAAACTCTTTTTGACAGTTCAACTCATCAGGAAAAGCAAAATAATTTTTTTTTTTTTTGCTTTCTATCATTTTATGAGACACAGTAGCACAATTACCTTAGGGAACAGAAAAGTGCACTTAGGGCCGGATTTAGAGATGGCAAACTTAAAGGTTGTATCAGCGATTTTGGGTGACGTCACTTATGAAGCGAAATCCCAAACAAACAGAGCCAGCTCCAGCTCAGAGCCAATTATGTTATGTTTTAAAAAATAGTGTTCAAGCATCCAGAATTATAACCACGTTAACAACGTTTGTAAGAAACCATACCGTTTGTAAATCCGTCAAGATTTCAGCGAGATAAGAGTATTAGCGTATTAGTATCACCCACCCCTTGTCGGTGATTGGTTGGAATACTGTTTATTTTGGTTTTGAGTGGTTGGTAGTACCATTTGTTTTTGTGTACGATCTCGGAGCATAGGCTGCCTACAGAGACGCGGTTTTTTGACGGCCTGCTTATGGGGCGGGCAGCTAGCGGATCGTGAGGAAAAATCAGATGAATGTGATCATTTATGTTTCGACCCAAAATCGCTGCTACAACCTTTAAGTCATGCGCTTAAGGGCCTCTCCTGCGCGGATTTAACGCGGGATGAGATACGCCGTATTCTAACTTGCGCTACGCGGGTGCGTTTCTCAAAATGTGGGTGGCACAGGGCGTGATATTCTAATGACCCGTTTATTGTACATGCCCCCTGGGTTGCCAGTTTTCTACTAAAAAAATGTGTGTGGGGGTATACATTTTCAACGTGTCAGTGCCATTGCCTTTAATAACCGCATTTGCCTACATCCTGCATCGTAGTTGCTCTTGCGTGATGGGGAAGGCAGTGAACGTATTAATCCGTCGCATTGATAAAATGATCATAGCTCCTATTGATGACTTGGATACACCCATCACTCAATCAAAAGAAATAATCGCTGGACAGTGGTTGCATGCAATATTAGTAAGTAAACAAATACAATGGTTTACACTACCATTCAAAAGTTTGGAATCACTGAGACATTTTTATGTTTTTGAAAGAAATTGATATTTTTATTCACCGAGGTAACATTAAATTGATCAAAAAATACAGTCAAGACATGTTACAAATGTTACAAACTACTATTTCTATTTAATTCTATTTCTACTTTAGCAATTGCAGCCATTTTTACACAGTCCCCCCCATTTTAGAGGACCAAAAGTAATTAACATAAATGTAAATAAAGTCATCAATAAAATTTGACATCATAATATTTGGTTGCATATCCTTTGCATGCCATGACTTCCTGATGTCTGTGACCCAAAAACATCAAAACACTCTTGATATCTTATTTTCAGGTAGTCTTACAAGCGATACTATAACCTCTCTGCATTTGAATGGATCTGGGGGGTGGGACTAGATTAAGCTGTAAATTACACGGGAATAGTATGGAACATATGGTTGGCTAAATGGCTATAGGTCATCAAGAGGTATCAAACGAGCCCCCAACCATCACTCTGCTACCAGATGTGCAATAGATATGGATGGATCACTTTAAGGGTTGTTTCTCCTGACTCATTTAACCATGCGATAGATAACCATGTCTTCCATACAATTCCTGTGTAACTTAAAGATTAATCTAGTCCCACCCCCTAAATTCTTCTCCAGCACATCCCAAAGACTTTCAATGGGGTTAAGGTGAGGACTCATGCTCCCTGAACCACTCTTTCACAATTTGAGCCTGATGAATAGGAAAGGCCTACTTGTACGTATTTTTCTTTTTATGACAGCTCTTTGATAATTGTAAGTAGGCTAGGCAAAAGAAAATAAGACCAATGTTATTTTCAAAGAACATGCACTCATTCTAATATCCATTTTTGCGAAAGATGCTGTATGGAAGCTCTGGGGTATTACCAGTGCTGGCGGTGCTGGTGCCGGCCTCAGTGGAGGTGTCGGCAGCCCTGCCATCCTGGGGCTGGGTGCTGGGGGGTGTTTGGGGTCTCCTCTCTGCGCTGCTGCTGCCGCTGCTCGTGGAGGGTTCCTCCAGGTGTCCTGGGACTGGAGGGAAATGAGCAAAGGATTCTGATGAGTCAGCAGAAAGGCCGTTTGTCTGTCTGCACAAAGCTATTCAGGGACCGGACAGGTGGAAAGCTCACAAAATGAAAGTGTTTGAGGAGACACATAATTTAATAATAATATATAATAATAATAATAATAAAACTTTATTTGTATAGCACATTTCATACAAGGATTGTAGCTCAAAGTGCTTTACATAATAATATAAAAGACAGTGTAAGGCAAGCAGCAGGTGCAGTTCATATAGTGGGAAAGGTATAAAATAATAATCAACATCATATCAGATCCTAATGTTCTAATAGGTTACTTAGTTACCATAATCTCGTTTCAAATAAACATTAACACATTAATCAACATCATATCAGATCCTAGTGTTCTAATAGGTTACTTGAGTTACCATAATCTCATTACAACATTAACATAAAGGATGGAATATAAATAGTGGCAGATAAAAAATAAAAATTTAAAAATGTAAAAATTTAAAATTAAACAGTAGTGTGTTTAGTGCAGAGTAAGATTAAAAGTGCAAATCAGAGTGCAATAATACTGGAACTAGTATTTAGGAATAATGATGAAGACGGGTCAGTCAAATGCTTTGGTGAAAAGATATGTTTTAAGCTGCCTTTTAAATATCTCTAAGGTGTTAGCTTCCCTGATATTTGTGGGTAGTGCATTCCACAGTTTTGGGGCATAGTTAACAAAGGCTGCATCACCAATCTTTTTATGACTGCTTCTGTTGATCTCTAATAGACCTGCATCAGATGATCGGAGTGTTCTAGCTGGTGTGTAATTTGTTAGGGAGTTTGCAATGTAGCTAGGTCCTTGTCCATTTAGAGCTTTGTATGTGAGGAGGAGGACCTTAAAATCAATTCTAAAAGTTACAGGTAGCCAATGTAGAGTAGCTAAGACTGGACTAATGTGTTCTCGCCTCTTGGTTTTGGTTAGTAATCTAGCTGCAGAGTTTTGAATAAGTTGGAGTCTTTCAGTGGTTTTCTTGGGGAGACCAGTGAAAAGTGCATTGCAGTAGTCCAGTCGGCTAGATATGAACGCATGAATTAGCTTCTCAGCATCATTTTCAGTTATGAATGGTCGTACCTTCGCTATGTTTCTGAGGTGGAAGAAAGCTTTTTTGGTCACTTTGTTTATATGGGAGTTGAAGTTCAAGTCTGAGTCAAGGATGACACCAAGACTAGTTACCTCAGGTTTAATCCAGGAAGTTAAGCTTCCTAGGTTTTTAGTTAGCATCTCTCTCTTTGATTTGGGACCAACAAGAAGAACTTCAGTTTTGTCGTCATTTAATTTGAGGAAATTTGCATTCATCCATTTGTTTATTGCCAACAAGCAGTTGGTAATGGATTTAATTGCTGTTGTATCGTTTGGTTCAGCGGATATGTACAATTGTGTATCGTCCGCATAGCTATGGAAATCTACATTATATTCTCTAATGATGTCACCGAGTGGTAACATATAGAGAGAGAAGAGTAATGGACCTAAGCAGCTCCCTTGTGCAACCCCGTAGCAACTTTCATATCTCTCTGATACATTGTTTCCCAGACTAACATAAAACTTCCTTCCTCTGATATATGTCTTGAGCCAGTTCAATACACAATCAGAGAACCCAATATGCTTTTCAAGTCGATTGATTAAAATGTCATGATCAATAGTATCAAAAGCCGCACTGAGATCCAATAAGATAAGGATGGAGACTTTATTTGCATCAGAGTTTAGTCTGAGATCGCTAATTAATTTTGTGAGAGCAGTTTCAGTACTGTGATATCTTCTGAAACCCGACTGAAAGATTTCTAAGATGTTATTTTCATTGAGGAATGAGTTTAGTTGGATTGAGACTATCTTTTCTAGCACTTTACTAATGAATGGAAGATTTGATATCGGTCTATAATTTGTTAGTATGTTGTTATCCAGTTTGGGTTTCTTTAGTATAGGCTTTACAACAGCTGTTTTAAAGCTTTCTGGGAAGACACCAGTTCTAAGGGACGTGTTTATAATTTCCAGTACCGGGCTTGAGATACTATCAAACACTCGCTTGAAAAACATTGTGGGTATAGGATCGACATCTGATGTAGTTGAATTGCACTGAGTGACCGTTTTGCATAATTCACTCATTGTGATACAAGTGAACTTACTCATGGTTACATTGCAGGGTCTATCGATATCTGTTACACCTCCACTACTAGTGATATTTGCCCTGATCGTAGTTATCTTGTTCTTGAAGAACTGAGCCAGTTCTTCGCATTTAGCTGCAGATGATAGTGGGGGGGCAGGGACAGTGTTTAGTAGCTGATCGATAGTGGAGAAGAGAACTCTGGAATTTCCGGCATTGTCTGTAATAATATTGGAAAAATATGTTTTTCTGGCTAGACGAATGATTCTGTTATAAGTGGTTAGTGCATCTTTGCAGATGTCGTAATGAATAGTGGATTTAGTTTTTTTCCATTTTCTCTCTGCTACGCGGCATTTTCTTTTTTCTTCACTAACATTATTGATTTTCAGCCATGGGGAGGTTCTATTTGACAACTTCTTTTTTTTAGTTTTCAATGGGGCTACCGAATCTAACACCGATGATAGAGCATCATTGAGATTCTCTACCATCTCGTTAAGGGAACATTCATGATTTGGCTTATAGAGAGTCATTTCTTCTGAGAAATTTTCCACAGCTTTATCATCTAGATATCTTTTTTGGATTATGAATTGGTTTGTGGTGTTTGTTATACTGGTTAAGATGATTACATCAAAGAGAATACAGTGGTGATCAGAGAGTGGTAGATCCGTTACTGAAACATTATTGATGTTCAGTCCAGTTGTTATCACTAAATCCAGTGTGTTTCCTTGCCGGTGAGTTGAATCTGTTATGTGTTGAGTTAGATTGAAGCTGTCTAGAAGATTTAAAAGCTCAACAGTTCTAGGGTCTGCTTTTTTATTTACGTGAATATTGAGGTCCCCGTTTAGAACTATTTTGTCATATCTGGTGACACATATTGATAGTAGTTCAGACATTTCCTGTATAAATATTGGTGAGTGCTTGGGTGGCCGATATATTATGACAATTAGTATTTGTTCAGTTGTGAGCTCAATAGCAAGATATTCAATTGCTGTGAATTTACCCATCTCAATGATTTTGAACAACAGTTTTGATGAGAAGATAGCTGCGACGACTCCTCCTCTTTTAGATTTCCTAGATGCTTGATGAAAGTTATAGTTTGGCGGGCATGCTTCTATCATTGTTGCCGTTGCCGTATCATCGTTTAACCAAGTTTCTGTTAGACATATGCAGTCTAAGTTATTGTCCTTAATCAGTTCATTAACTAGAAAGGTTTTATTATTTAATGATCTGACATTTAGGAGGGCCAATTTCATCTGCTGGACATTTTGAGATGGGACAGGAGGAGATATTTTTGTAGAAGAGACATGTACAGTTTTAAGAATTCTAGGACGTATTTCATGTATTTTGTAGTTGTAATCATGCATTTTACCATGCCATTTGCTATTTATGATGACCGGTATGTTTGATGAAATAGCATGGCGACTGTCCTAACAGTGTTTTTCTCGCTGGATGTCCATATCACTGACAAATTCCGTCAGGGGGATAGAGGTCTGAGCAGTGTCAGTGTCCTTGCGGTAGGCGGTTTGGGATGCGTCAGTCGGGGCTTCCTCCAGAATCAGCGCTTGCTTGCGATTGTATAATAATAATAATAAACCTATGTAGAACCAACAAGAGCACTGACAACAGAAGATTTAATGACAAATGCAAAAGATCAGAGGAATACCCCCCTCCTTTTTTTAGTTTCCTCAAGGGTTCATGTGTATTACTAGGCCCTTCATTTTGAGGGAAATGTTGTGTTATTTGCAGTTTCATCTACTCCAAGAGTTCACAAAGTTCCCTGAAGGAAAACAAACTTTTAACAAGATTGCTAATTAATCAAGGAGTCATACAAGCTCAATCCTGGCTGGATATCTTCCCAGACGTGTGTGTGCGCACACATGTGCGTGCGTGCGTGCGAGTGAGCGAGCATGTTTTTGAATGTACCCGATTGGTTCAGTGCGGACAATTCCTAGTGGTGTTCAGTAATGAGCATGTTCATGATATTGCTTTGTTGCACTTAGAGAACTTGTTTAAAAGAAAAAAGAAAAAAAGTTAAGATTTTTTCCCATTTTGTGCTTAAATTTGTTTATCCACAGAACTGAAATGTAAAACTGTCTACGGTCATTTGGTCAATGCACTGAGAGGAGACTACAGCATGCTTCACTTCCATGGAAGAGTTGAAGCAGAGATGAGACAGCGGCGGCTGGCTGGCACAGCTTTCGCACGGTGCAAGTAGCACATATTGGCGGGAGGCAGAGATGCGTGAGAGAAAGGCATGAAACGGGGAAAAGAAACCATGCAAAGCGCATGGGCTTTTGGAGCACCCCTTCCAACTTAAATAATCCTTCAGCAAATATCCTTTTATCCATCAATGTACGGTCATCTGTGAGCAACCGAGAAACAGTAAAGGTATTATTTTATGCAAAATCTAGCCAACACAATGCACTGTGCATATGCACATTTTTGACAACAGTTTTACATGTTTCACACAAGTGCATTTGCATGCTTATGCATTTTTATATAACTGGTATGTATAAAAATTGGACTGAAGATGGGCACATAATAATCTGCTCTGCCCTGCTCTTGGGTCCTCTCATACACCCACACATCACGCTTATTTTTTTGTCCAGACAACACTATGAAAACTCTTGCATTTCAATAATATGTGCTCAGGGGTTAAAAGCTTAGCAGTTGAGACAATGGCAGGATTAACTGGGTGAGGTGTCAGTCATCGGTCACAGAGAGATTTGAGCAATCCCTCTTTCCCGATGTTTCCCTTCCACCGCCTCCACCCAACTCCATTTACAAGAGGTTAATGACAACATTTCTGTTTGCTGACAGATCGGCCAACACACCATCACATCCTTTGAAACCCATTGATGATTTAAAAAAATATACGGAAATATGTGAGGTCACTGAATGAGGAAAATTCATTCCTGAACTTTTAATGTCTCCAGATTTGCTACACATTGTGAGTGTGTGAAGGCCACATCTCAAGGTAATTATCACTGAAACAAAAAGTTTACGACGAGATGATTTTGTATTTTTGCTATATTTAATGTATCAGTACATTACAAGGGAAGGGAGGTCAGTGGTGCACCACACAATGACTAAAAGCCTAAACTCGTACACGGATACAGCCATCAGCTTCAAATCTTCAGACTGTTCATGTGCTGGCTACAGAGAGCGTCACTGGAGATCACCGCAGGCCATCTGGCCATAACTGTGCTTCGTGAAAAGTGATGGATATGCATATGGCCTAACCAAAATTAAGCATCACACTCTATCCAACCATGAAGGGCAGGTCCAGAGGTATCGCAAAACAAACCGTCCGTCCATTACTCTGCAGACAATGAAAGTGTGGCTCTGCTTTTAAAAATCTTTTTCAACCTTGCTTTTATTTCTTCTCGTAAAAGCAGAGAGCGCTAACAGAACTCAAGATCAGTGTACCCAGACTGTTATGTCAACAGGGAACCTGCATCATCAATACTTACCTGACATGCTTTTACAAAAGTACAACAGATATCCAGACTTGACCTATAGAAATTAATTGTATGCAGTTGGCAGTAAGAGATGTGCCCAAACTTTCTTCTCCCCCGGCACATACATACCAGCATGTACTTCCCTCTCTGTGCTCACCTTCTGTGGAGGTCAATGGCATTTATACTCTCACTGTTCTCTTAACTATTGATGGGAGAACTGAGAGACGGCATTCACCATCCTGTTGAGGAGAAAAGGCCACAGCACAGCTGACTGGCTCCCTAATTGTCATACCAGTTTTCTGTACCGCTTCCCTTGAGTCTGAGCATCAAACACTTCGATATAAACCACAGTGTCAATTTCACTCAGATCCGTGGGACCTGATAAAACAACAAAATCTGGCTACTAACAAGTTAAGCCAATTACAATTCTTCGCAGGGAGGACACCCAGTAAAGCTTATTTCAATTGCATGCCAAATCCAAACAGCTATTGCCTTTTGGAAGCTCGATTTATGACTTAAACTTTTATAAACCAAGGGGCACAATCCACATAAATATATTAATAGATTAAAAGCTCTAGATATGTTGTAAAATAGTTAGCATTAGCGGACAAGTGAATCATAACACTGAGTGAATTTGCCATCATCACGTTAGAACAGCTAGCTGTATTACTTAGAATAGAACAGGTTTGATAGCTTGAAGCAGGGCTGCTTGAAGCATAGGCAATATAAACTATCGCATAAGGGTTCATCCGTCTGGAGGGGTGGCAACTGTCTGGAGGGATGGAAAAGAGGGAAAATCGGGGGGGGGGGGGGGGGGGGGGTGATTGATAGTCGGCAGCTATTTGTTTTTTTGTGTTTTTTTTCCTCCCCTGGAGCAGTAGTTCATACGATGGGTAGGTGAGGGCACAATATTTCTTAAATTGTTTGGGGGGGGGGGGGTGATCAAGTGACCTGCACCACCATCTGAGGCCCTCTCCTCGACCTCCACAGCGCGACTTGCACACGTTTCAACAACAACTGCGGTAGCTTCGGTAGATTACGTACAAACTGTGCCAGACGCTATTCCAGCTTTGATCAGTAGCAGAAGAAAAAAATCATCATCAACTCGGGTGGTAAACCATTCCAATCTTGCTTTTGCATTTTTGAATATTCATGAATTCAGTAAACGCTACCAAGAGTCAAATCAACAACTGGTTGGCGTAGGGGGAAAGTTCATGAACAATATACTTGTTTACCCAGTCTAATGATATGCCACCATCTGACCCTGAACAATTTCGCAAGCTGTGCTGACGTTTGAGCAGGTTTTATGGAGGAGAGCACAGCGCTATACTAAAACAAAAACATCCGTTTCATCATGTTAAGACGGTTTCTCTGTAAAAAAAAAACAAAAAAAAAACAATCGAACCATGCTTTCTGCAGAGGTCTATCAAGCAGTGGGAGGCTGTTAAATCACCTTTATATCAGAAAAAAACAAAGTGTTATTGCTTTGGCCTTTGTCCGCTTGCATGCAAATTGCACAAATATAGCACGGCACTTGCTGACACTAGGTGAGAAGTTCCTGCCAAACGTGGACCCTTATTTGCTTAGCGGGGAAAAAGGTTTCCCTTCCGGGCTCTTGCAAAGCCAGAAGTCATTAGCCTAATAATTCAGCAATGGCAGAAAATGCTTTACCGTGCGGTGAGGTGCATACATTCACAGACGTTACACATGTGCAAATTAGGCCATCTGGTCTAGGGAGCCCCGGCGGGAAGCACGATAGTGTTCCTTCAGCTCGATGACGCCTTTCTGTCATCAAGTGTCGGTGCTCCCTCAGGCTGCAGTACCTGGTCCAAGAACACTGAGCTGCACATTTCAGAACAAAGCTAGATTTAACTGAACACTGAGCTGTCCATTTGAGAACAAAGCTAGATTTAACTAAACACTGAGCTGTCCATTTGAGAACAAAGCTAGATTTAACTGAACACTGAGCTGTCCATTTGAGAACAAAGCTAGATTTAACTGAACACAGAGCTGTCCATTTGAGAACAAAGCTAGATTTAACTGAACACTGAGCTGTCCATTTGAGAACAAAGCTAGATTTAACTGAACACTGAGCTGTCCATTTGAGAACAAAGCTAGATTTAACTGAACACTGAGCTGTCCATTTGAGAACAAAGCTAGATTTAACTGAACACTGAGCTGCACATTTGAGAACAAAGCTAGATTTAACTGAACACTGAGCTGTCCATTTGAGAACAAAGCTAGATTTAACTGAACACTGAGATGTCCATTTGAGAACAAAGCTAGATTTAACTGAACACTGAGCTGTCCATTTGAGAACAAAGCTAGATTTAACTGAAGACTGAGCTGTCCATTTGAGAACAAAGCTAGATTTAACTGAACACCGAGCTGTCCATTTGAGAACAAAGCTAGATTTAACTGAACACTGAGCTGCCCATTTGAGAACAAAGCTAAATTTAACTGAACACCGAGCTGTCCACTTGAGAACAAAGCTAGATTTAACTGACGGCAACTGAGAAAGTGTCTTCTTCTGCTTCGAGAACATGTTTGATTTACTAAGAATGGAGGTTGGGCTCATTGCAATTTGTGTTTTTAACATCATCCCTCCTGTGTTCAGTAACAAAGAGTCCATACTACAATTTAAGAATCAAATCTATCAATCTGCTCAGCAGTCGACCAAGTTGCATGACCAAGCCCAAGGTGTATATTCCCTTTATACAAACTACAACCAAATAAACAGATGCTGGAAAGAAATATGAAACAAAAAACCTGTATATGCAATAGTCCGTTAAGTAGTTTGGGAAGCCCAGGACAAACATCTCGTGTTAATGTGCCACAGGTGCAATGAATGCTAAAGAATGTGTTGGCGATTAAGGATCTCTTTTGCGCACCCCCACCCCCTCCAATTTTGAACCTTGAGACCTACACCGCTGTAGTGATTTGACAAATACTGTATGATAGTGAAACTAGTAAAAATAAAAAAAACTGGTTTATTGCTGGTTGATGAAGACCAAAGCAACTCTTCAGACATTCATTTTAGTGAAGATTTCGAGAGCTGTACTGACTCAGTCAATATGAACTGAGTCAATTTCTGGATGAAAGGTTGGTTATGAAACGATAGCCTAGTTCTTGGAATTGGAGCTTTAGAACATTTCAATCAGAATACAACGTAATGCCAACACAATTAATGAAGAGCATTATGGTCTGGCCTTGAACCAACTCTAAAAGACAATCTTCACCGTCTGGGTTGCGTGTCATTGTGTTCAAGAAATAGATATAGAAAAAACTAACTTCCAGGGGAATTCAAACATGATTATAAATTGATATCCAAACACTGGTCAAATGTTAGAATAAATGGTACTGGGTTAAAATTATGTTCAGACCAGTTCAGTTCACAGGGCCAGTTGGACAGAAGCCAGCATGTTCCTTCTCAGAAAGACTCCCACAAGTCCGCTATCGACCGCGGCCTCATCAACATAAGCCTGCTCGGAAAGCTCGCATTTTTACAAGGCCGGGATCATGACTCTGATGGCACAGGCTCCCGAGGGGCATCAGAGACTATGGGGGCCTTTCTGCCCATTAGATTTAATCCCCCCCTTCACCCTTCAGAGGATGTCCCCAAATGCTTGTTTTTAAGCCTCCAACAGTGCCTCAGATGCTGGCCGCCCCTTCAGAAATCCCTACAGGAGCTATAGTCCACACCATCACAAGTAATGAGGTCACTTTACAGCTACGACCCATCTAATTATTTAGACTGTGCGTTGTATCACTATGATTTACTGGCTGATGGTGGCCACAAGGTGCATCTGATCTTAAAAGTGCACGAAATTAACAACTCCCTTGGAACAGAAAGAATGAGCAGACTGCCCCTCTCCAAGTTCAACAATAGCAGTTGACGCATAGAGCAATAATGTTAATCCATTGGCTGTGAAAAGGGTTATATTACCAAGTCTTGGGTGGATATCAAACTATGATGGACTACAATACATGCAAGTCTAAGTCGTAATGGATGTGGGCTTTTAGGCGGCTCATTCTGTTTAAAATACTGGGTTTCAGTGTGTGACACACCCCACGGTCTGGTTCTGAACCCTGACCTTGCTCCTGGAGCCATGCTGGGTAGTGCATAATTAAGGACGGTGGGTTTATTACAGAGGATTTGTATCTGTCTCATTGTGCAAAACCAACGCCTCTGGATGATCTTGCACTTGCATCCTGTCTATGGTAATGAATGGCATCAGCAGGCATTTCAAAGGAGCGTGCGAGCGTGTTCACACTCTCCGTAACTGCTGGAGGTGCTGCAAGTGGCCATTTCAAATTGGTAGAAGAACTCGGAGATAGAAATTGGTTATAAAAAGTCATAATGGAAAGGAAGCTGATTGAACCGTGCACCACAGTACATGTCAAATGTTACGCCCGGGTGTGCGACCTGCCATTTGAAACCAACACGCCAAAATGTCAGTCCTCCGAAGAGGAAAACGGGAAGCGTGGCGGAAGGGCATCATTTTTCCGCAGAGAAACAGAACGGTACAATAACGGTTTAATGAAAGGAATACTTCAAGAGGCGGGTCGACACACAGTACACGAGGCTATCAGGGTAACGATGACTGCATGGATCACAGGAGTGACGACCAATTTACATGTTTCATTTGTTTCGATGAGAATAAGAGCCCAGCGACTGGAAAACCACCACCCTGCTGGTGCCCTTTCTTAGGTTTAGCTGGAACCCATGGTAATTTAGACATGAAGAGCTCTTCTCTAGGCCCTATTTGGTAGCCTGTGAAAAGCCTCTAAAGCCTACATGGCTGCGTGTTAATGGTACAGCCTCTCTTACAGGAGCTGCACGCACCGAAGTAGAGCAGCGAATTCATTTCAAGGCCTGTGGAGGGCTAGCATATCCCATTAAGGGCTGAATATGCCATTAAAGCCCAGTGTCTTCTATGAAAATGATAACGTGATTACAACGTGCAACGGAAACACCCCGTGAAACAACTTAATCGTCTGCCACAAAAACAGCGTGAAATTGAGTCCACTGGATCCTCTGAAAATAAATAACGCGTGATGTGAGTATTTTGGAAAAAATCTCACAGTACTGAGAGTCACTGCTTTGCTTTTGTAAGCAGCATTTTAACTCAATCTGCTGTGCTCATGGTAGACAGCGAAAATTCCAGGAAATCATATCAGCTATAACTGAAGCAGGAACAAATGTGGAAAAATAGTAGTCTTCAGAGTTTAAAAAAAAAATAATTTTCAGTTCACGGAGGTCAGAGAAGAAACTCCTACCATGGGTGGCGGCCTGAGAGGTGCTCGGCTCCTGCAGATCCCTGTCCGTCTGCGTCTCTGCGTTCTGCAGCTGCAGGATGGGCGTCTGCGTACCCTGTGATGTCACTGAGGGGGCGGGGTGACGGGGCTGAAGACCAATTGCGTTCATCAAGCCCATGTCCCTGTCAGACCTCCAGTTTGCCCTGCTTGTCCTTGCGTACAGGAGACAGAACATTGAGAAAAGCACAAGGGCATGTTTAATATAATTAAATGTTTAATACCGCAGTCACATTATAATTTCAGTTATATTATCAAAAAGTTATTCAAGTGGCAGTAATTCACAGCTGGGAAGCCTGTCACTTAACGACATTTTTAATGGAATTTTGCACAACTAATTACATAAGGTTTAAACACATTGACTGAAGTCTCTCATGGCTTATAATGCTAATTTGGGAATTGTAAAAATGGAAATAAGCAGACACTTTGTAGCTACTTATCCAGACCAGCAGTTTTTCCTATTGGAAATCCATAGGCAAAAGTATTTCAACTGCTGATAGAGGCTCTTTATTGAGGACTAAAATTATAGTTTAACCTATAACAGACTATATAGTTCAATCTATTGGCTGATGGCTGTGGGTAAGGATTGAATAGCAGTAAACAAAATTACAACAATACAGGGGTTTTGCTTTCACAACAAGTTCCAAAACATTTTTTGGAAAAAGAGTTCCACAGGATTAAAAAAATGCCTTCCATGTCCCTTTTTAATTAAATGCACATGCACATACAGTTTATGGTGTGTTAAGCACAGGAATATTAATAATTATGATACAGTTCTCAGTGCATAGTGTTGAATGCTGTCTCTGCTCGTCATTGACTGATGGGTTCCAGTAATGTCAATAATGTTTAGGAGACAATTAACTTTCTTTCCTCCATCATTAAAAAAAAGGCCTTTTCAAAGAAGGGTCAGATGTCTTAATTACAATGAGGCCAGTCAATGAGCAGGGCAGTGTGGTCAATTAAGCTCACATCAGGGATTGAAATATTGAACGCCATGCAAGTGATGAATGGTACAGCGTGTGCAGTATAATGCACTGTAATAGGGGAAGTGTGTGCAGTACACTCTGTTGTAAGAGTAGCGTGTGTAGGACACTGTGCTGTAAGAGGAGTAGTGTGTGTAGTGCACTGTGCTGTAAGAGGAGTAGTGTGTGTAGTGCACTGTGCTGTAAGAGGAGTAGTGTGTGTAGTGCACTGTGCTGTAAGAAGAGTAGTGTGTGCAGTGCACTGTGCTGTAAGAGGAGTAGTGTGTGTAGTGCACTGTGCTGTAAGAGGGGTAGTGTGTGTGCAGTGCACTGTGCTGTAAGAGGGGTAGTGTGTGTAGTGCACTGTGCTGTAAGAGGGGTAGTGTGTGTGCAGTGCACTGTGCTGTAAGAGGGGTAGTGTATGTAGTGCACTGTGCTGTAAGAGGAGTAGTGTGTGTAGTGCACTGTGCTGTAAGAGGGGTAGTGTGTGTAGTGCACTGTGCTGTAAGAGGGGTAGTGTGTGTAGTGCACTGTGCTGTAAGAGGGGTAGTGTGTGTGTAGTGCACTGTGCTGTAAGAGGAGTAGTGTGTGTAGTGCACTGTGCTGTAAGAGGGGTAGTGTGTGTAGTGCACTGTGCTGTAAGAGGGGTAGTGTGTGTGTAGTGCACTGTGCTGTAAGAGGGGTAGTGTGTGTAGTGCACTGTGCTGTAAGAGGGGTAGTGTGTGTAGTGCACTGTGCTGTAAGAGGGGCGGTGTGTGCAGTGCACTGTGCTGTAAGAGGAGTAGTGTGTGTAGTGCACTGTGCTGTAAGAGGGGTAGTGTGTGTAGTACACTGTGCTGTAAGAAGAGTAGTGTGTGCAGTGCACTGTGCTGTAAGAGGGGTAGTGTGTGCAGTGCACTGTGCTGTAAGAGGGGTAGTGTATGCAGTGCACTGTGCTGTAAGAGGGGTAGTGTGTGTAGGACACTGTGCTGTAAGAGGAGTAGTGTGTGTAGTGCACTGTGCTGTAAGAGGAGTAGTGTGTGTAGTGCACTGTGCTGTAAGAGGAGTAGTGTGTGTAGTGCACTGTGCTGTAAGAAGAGTAGTGTGTGCAGTGCACTATGCTGTAAGAGGAGTAGTGTGTGTAGTGCACTGTGCTGTAAGAGGGGTAGTGTGTGTGCAGTGCACTGTGCTGTAAGAGGGGTAGTGTGTGTAGTGCACTGTGCTGTAAGAGGGGTAGTGTGTGTGCAGTGCACTGTGCTGTAAGAGGGGTAGTGTATGTAGTGCACTGTGCTGTAAGAGGAGTAGTGTGTGTAGTGCACTGTGCTGTAAGAGGGGTAGTGTGTGTAGTGCACTGTGCTGTAAGAGGGGTAGTGTGTGTAGTGCACTGTGCTGTAAGAGGGGTAGTGTGTGTGTAGTGCACTGTGCTGTAAGAGGAGTAGTGTGTGTAGTGCACTGTGCTGTAAGAGGGGTAGTGTGTGTAGTGCACTGTGCTGTAAGAGGGGTAGTGTGTGTGTAGTGCACTGTGCTGTAAGAGGGGTAGTGTGTGTAGTGCACTGTGCTGTAAGAGGGGTAGTGTGTGTAGTGCACTGTGCTGTAAGAGGGGCGGTGTGTGCAGTGCACTGTGCTGTAAGAGGAGTAGTGTGTGTAGTGCACTGTGCTGTAAGAGGGGTAGTGTGTGTAGTACACTGTGCTGTAAGAAGAGTAGTGTGTGCAGTGCACTGTGCTGTAAGAGGGGTAGTGTGTGCAGTGCACTGTGCTGTAAGAGGGGTAGTGTGTGTAGTGCACTGTGCTGTAAGAGGGGTAGTGTGTGTGTAGTGCACTGTGCTGTAAGAGGGGCAGTGTGTGTGTAGTGCACTGTGCTGTAAGAGGAGTAGTGTGTGTAGTGCACTGTGCTGTAAGAGGGGTAGTGTGTGTAGTACACTGTGCTGTAAGAAGAGTAGTGTGTGCAGTGCACTGTGCTGTAAGAGGGGTAGTGTGTGCAGTGCACTGTGCTGTAAGAGGGGTAGTGTGTGTAGTGCACTGTGCTGTAAGAGGGGTAGTGTGTGTGTAGTGCACTGTGCTGTAAGAGGGGCAGTGTGTGTAGTGCACTGTGCTGTAAGAGGGGCGGTGTGTGCAGTGCACTGTGCTGTAAGAGGAGTAGTGTGTGTAGTGCACTGTGCTGTAAGAGGGGTAGTGTGTGTAGTGCACTGTGCTGTAAGAAGAGTAGTGTGTGCAGTGCACTGTGCTGTAAGAGGGGTGGTGTGTGTAGTGCACTGTTCTGTAAGAGGGGTAGTGTGTGCAGTGCACTGTGCTGTAAGAGGGGTAGTGTATGCAGTGCACTGTGCTGTAAGAGGGGTAGTGTGTGTGCAGTGCACTGTGCTGTAAGAGGGGTAGTGTGTGCAGTGCACTGTGCTGTAAGAGGGGTAGTGTATGTAGTGCACTGTGCTGTAAGAGGGGTAGCTACAGGGCGCCCTTTATCGGGCGGCGCCCTTTATCGGGCACGTCCTCGTTCAACCATGTTTGAACTTCCTCGAGAGCTGATTTGCCAACGAAAAAAAAGAAAACCAGTATTTCCCACCCACTTCAAACCAAACAAGGTATGTATCCGCTCATTTTCATGAATATTTAACGATAATTACACATTTTATGAGCCTTTTTATCACACCCCCTATGTGAAAAAAATGTCCGAAATCTGATTCTACTTCTGCGCTGGTGTAGCTACTACACTGCATAGTCTTGTTTACTTCGGGGGATTTAATTAAATAAAATGTCGCTAAAACTTTAGCTAGATAGCCAATATATTGGTTATTCAAACGGTATCTTTCTTGATGAAATAAACTATTAATTGATTCTTAAAACAACAATAATCGTGAGCTTGTTTATGGATTACAACAGCCGCCCGATAATGGGCGCCCTTTCTTTGGCAGTCTCGTCTCATCTTAAAGACGTTAGCTAAAACGAAAAAAACAAAACACGTTATTGGCTTAAAAGTTAACATCGTTTTTGTAAAGAAATAAATCTCTTTTAAGCCAATAAACGATAGTTGTCTCCCCTTTTTTGACATTACTGTCTCATCTAAAAGACGTTAAAACAAAAAACTACCGGTCACGTCTACATGTTTAATATTGGCTTAAAACTTAGTTTATCGTTTTGTGAAGAAATAAACCCAATATTGACATCTTTCGGACTGCCAGGTAAACTATCCAGTTAGCCAGCTATTTTGCCAACATATTGGTTATTCAAACGGTGTCTTTCTTGATGAAATAAACTTTTCATTGATTATTAAAACAACAATAATCGTGAGCTTGTTTATGCACTACAAGAGCCGCCCGATAAAGGGCGCCCCTTTTTTGACAGTACTTTCTCATCTAAAAGACGTTAAAACAAAAAAACTACCGGTCACATCTACATGGTTATTGGCTTAAAAGTTAGCTTATCGTTTTGTGAACCTAATAAATATAATATGTTCAATGGTATGTGCCAGCATAATATCAGTATCGTATGTTGATCACAAAAATGTCTGGTTTCCGCCCGATAACCGGGTTCGGTACGATAGTGTGTGTAGTGCACTGTGCTGTAAGAGGGGTAGTGTGTGTAGTGCACTGTGCTGTAAGAGGAGTAGTGTGTGTAGTGCACTGTGCTGTAAGAGGGGCGGTGTGTGCAGTGCACTGTGCTGTAAGAGGAGTAGTGTGTGCAGTGCACTGTGCTGTAAGAGGAGTAGTGTGTGCAGTGCACTGTGCTGTAAGAGGAGTAGTGTATGCAGTGCACTGTGCTGTAAGAGGGGTAGTGTATGCAGTGCACTGTGCTGTAAGAGGGGTAGTGTGTGCAGTGCACAGTGCTGTAAGAGGGGCGGTGTGTGTAGTGCACTGTGCTGTAAGAGGAGTAGTGTGTGCAGTGCACTGTGCTGTAAGAGTAGTGTGTGCAGTGCACTGTGCTGTAAGAGGGGTAGTGTGTGTAGTGCACAGTGCTGTAAGAGGGGCGGTGTGTGTAGTGCACTGTGCTGTAAGAGGGGCGGTGTATGCAGTGCACTGTGCTGTAAGAGGAGTAGTGTGTGCAGTGCACTGTGCTGTAAGAGGGGTAGTGTGTGCAGTGCACTGTGCTGTAAGAGGGGTAGTGTGTGCAGTGCACTGTGCTGTAAGAGGGGTAGTGTGTGCAGTGCACTGTGCTGTAAGAGGAGTAGTGTGTGTAGTGCACTGTGCTGTAAGAGGGGCGGTGTGTGTAGTGCACTGTGCTGTAAGAGGGGTAGTGTGTGTAGTGCACTGTGCTGTAAGAGGGGTAGTGTGTGCAGTGCACTGTGCTGTAAGAGGAGTAGTGTGTGTAGTGCACTGTGCGGTAAGAGGAGTAGTGTGTGTAGTGCACTGTGCTGTAAGAGGGGTAGTGTGTGTAGTGCACTGTGCTGTAAGAGGGGTAGTGTGTGCAGTGCACTGTGCTGTAAGAGGGGTAGTGTGTGTAGTGCACTGTGCTGTAAGAGGGGCGGTGTGTGTAGTGCACTGCTGTAAGAGGGGTAGTGTGTGTGTAGTGCACTGTGCTGTAAGAGGGGTAGTGTGTGCAGTGCACTGTGCTGTAAGAGGGGTAGTGTGTAGTGCACTGTGCTGTAAGAGGGGTAGTGTGTGCAGTGCACTGTGCTGTAAGAGGGGTAGTGTGTGCAGTGCACTGTGCTGTAAGAGGGGTAGTGTGTGTAGTGCACTGTGCTGTAAGAGGAGTAGTGTGTGCAGTGCACTGTGCTGTAAGAGGGGCGGTGTATGCAGTGCACTGTGCTGTAAGAGGGGTAGTGTGTGCAGTGCACTGTGCTGTAAGAGGGGTAGTGTGTGTAGTGCACTGTGCTGTAAGAGGGGTAGTGTGTGTGTAGTGCACTGTGCTGTAAGAGGGGTAGTGTGTGCAGTGCACTGTGCTGTAAGAGGGGTAGTGTGTGTGTAGTGCACTGTGCTGTAAGAGGGGTAGTGTGTGTAGTGCACTGTGCTGTAAGAGGGGCAGTGTGTGCAGTGCACTGTGCTGTAAGAGGGGTAGTGTGTGTAGTGCACTGTGCTGTAAGAGGGGTAGTGTGTGCAGTGCACTGTGCTGTAAGAGGGGTAGTGTGTGTGCAGTGCACTGTGCTGTAAGAGGGGTAGTGTGTGCAGTGCACTGCTGTAAGAGGGGTAGTGTGTGTAGTGCACTGTGCTGTAAGAGGGGCAGTGTGTGCAGTGCACTGTGCTGTAAGAGGGGTAGTGTGTGTAGTGCACTGTGCTGTAAGAGGGGTAGTGTGTGCAGTGCACTGTGCTGTAAGAGGGGTAGTGTGTGTGCAGTGCACTGTGCTGTAAGAGGGGTAGTGTGTGCAGTGCACTGCTGTAAGAGGGGTAGTGTGTGTAGTGCACTGTGCTGTAAGAGGGGTGGTGTGTGCAGTGCACTGTGCTGTAAGAGGGGTAGTGTGTGCAGTGCACTGTGCTGTAAGAGGGGTAGTGTGTGCAGTGCACTGTGCTGTAAGAGGGGCAATGTGTGCAGTGCACTGTGCTGTAAGAGGGGTAGTGTGTGCAGTGCACTGTGCTGTAAGAAGGGTAGTGTGTGCAGTGCACTGTGCTGTAAGAGGGGTGGTGTGTGCAGTGCACTGTGCTGTAAGAGGGGTAGTGTGTGCAGTGCACTGTGCTGTAAGAGGGGTAGTGTGTGCAGTGAACTGTGCTGTAAGAGGGGCAGTGTGTGCAGTGCACTGTGCTGTAAGAGGGGCAGTGTGTGCAGTGCAGTGCTGTAAAAGGGGTAGAGTGTATGCAGTGCACAGTGCTGTAAAAGTGAGGTACTGTGTTGTGTGGTTGTTCTCACCCTTGTCGCTCAGCCCCTCTGGCACTGCTGGTGGTGTTGCTGTTATTGACGGTAAACATGGGCTCGGCATTATGGTCCGCAGGGCCGTCTCCATCTGACCGTGAGTCCCTGTGAACATAGAGACCATTGTTACACAAGTGCCACCTTTATTTCTCCCTTAACTACATGCATAAACCTAAATGTTGTATTATGTTATTACCGCATGTTATTGAGAGAGAGAGAGCTCTGTGGGGCACATTATAATGAGCAAAGTCACACAGCCGACCTTAAAAAAACAAAAAAACAACCAGCCCGCCCGCCTGTGATTAAAAATAAATAACACATGCACATATTATTTTGTGCCTTATACATAAGTCGACAAAGGTGAGAAACCAACTGTGGATGGCAATTTTTCACCAAATTAATTAATAAACTGCTGTGCTACAGCTTGAAAAACGGCAAGGAATCACCAACAAGCCAGGGACGCATGTTGCTCCTGAAAATGACGTGCTCTTTTTCTTTCTGTGAGCAATTTGAGTGCAAATTGACAGTTGCTCCGTCCCGCTCTCACTCCCACAAAATACACCCATCAATTTGCAGCTGGATAATGTAGCTGGGAGATTGATTACTCTGAGAAATCATGCAAAGCCAGAGCTGTCATCTTTTCCCTCGCTGCTGAGAAAGAAAGAATATTGAAACCGAGTTTTCCACCAGTATGGCCGTGTGAGTGGGGGGGGGGGGGGGGGGGTGGTGGTATGCACAAACCATTCAAATTTGCATCTCACTGAAATTCGAACACATCCAGACTACTATTAATCCATCACTATCGAAGAATATTCCACCAAGTCAGCAACTAACAAGGGCCTTCAGTTGTCTGAGCCAGTTTTTTTTTCCTCTGTTAAGAGGCCCATCTGTCAAAATAATAAAAATGTAGGAAATACAGAATATTAAAAGAGAATGAGAAATGGGGTTTGCTTACTCTATTCAGTGCGACTGAAGTAATTTCTTTACTGTTGGAAGAGATGGCTACTGCCTGCTCCAGGTAAAGCCTGGAGTTTTTTTTTTTGCATTTTGTCTCCACAAAAGGGGATACTTGCTTTACAAAAGGAAAAATGGAAAGAGAGCATTATTTGTTTTGTACTGTTGTAGCTCAACAGAGGGAACTGCCACACTGGTATCATTTTCACAGTAGTGCAGTGCAGATTTCTTTGCTTTTAAATGTGATATTATGTACCATTGAGACAAAATATTTGCACCTGCTCCTATTTGCAATAGCCTCGCTGAACTTATTCTTCTTACTGATCTCTCCCTCTGGCAACAAGTCAGAGGAAAATACAGAAGCTATTACTCGCTTGTGAAGGCCCGGTGTGACTTATTTCCTTTTACTGTAGTATACACACAACAATAATAAGTTAATCCAACTGAATAATACGAAACAAAAAAACAAAGTACCTATGTCTCCCTATGTATCCATTTACCAAACAAATACTGTTCAGGATCCAAATTTACAAATACAATTATACATCTTTTTCGTCAGGAATAATATATTTAACATCCAAATTGTCCTAACCCTTTGTATTCCATGAACAAACACATTTATGTACATAGGAAATTAAGATTTAAAAAAAGAAACAATTCTAAAAGCCAGACAATATTTATACTGTTTTTAAATAGGCTATATTTTCAGGAATGCCTTTTCGACCAACGCAGTCAGGCAGCGATGAAGACCGCAATGATCGAAGCGTGTTGCTGCAAATCGTGCTGTGTGCAAGTAGGGACAGCTCATTTTGTTCGCTCATTGACCGCCTGTGTAGAGCACTTATTGTCCAGTGTTCTGTCATGCACACAGTCAGTCACCTTACAACAAACAGAAGCCATATACGTTTCAACTATGGTCTAGAACTTTGTGCCTTTTTGTAAAGCAACACAAGACTCTGACATTCCAAAATAAACATACCAATGCAAATGTGCATAGAATACAAACAAACAGGCTGTAACTAATCATCCACTGTTCAATCCATGTAGAATCGATACCATATGCATACTTGCATAGTTTTATTTTTTAAATCCTTGCCATTTTTACACACTCAAATCAGTGCTACAAAATAAAAAAGAAACTATTTACCACAATTTTCAGTTCTCTGTTTCAACATAATGCCAATAAATAAAAAATAAATAAAAACTAACAAAAACTTTGAGTAAACGTACAAAACATAAAAGCTACATACAGTGAAGTTGGTGACTGCCCTGTGGCACTCATTGTGCTTTTTCCTTGTTCTGCCTGTGTAAATGAGCAGACGGTTGCTGTCATTGCCCACATGCGGGTGGTCAGGGTCAAAGGCCAACGTAAAAAAAGATGGATAAGCACATTTTAACAAGCTAACTTACGTACATGCTTACATGAATACGTTTTAGCTTAACCCCTTTTCTAGCACCACCTTTTTTTGGTTACCGTTAGGCTTGGGTGATATTGAAATTCCCCTGCAGATGATATTGCCTTCAGAAAAACAACGATATTTCATATTATCCGTCCAAAAAAAAAATAAAACTATAGAATCATATGTTACAATACCCATAAGCGGCCACAATGTGGCACCATTAAGCGCCATCAGCTGAGATCAATAAAACAGATCAATCTATCGTCTTTTTATTAGGCTATTCAAAAACACAGTATCTATGAACACCATTAATGTAACATGTTATATCAAAAATAAAACGAAATAACATGAATACTTATGTAGCAAGTAGGCTAGCATTCTAAATAAGGAATAACAAAAAAAAAAAAAGTCCGGTTTTGGCCCGGTTGCACCAGCTATAGCCTACGGCAAACACAATGAAAACATCACCTTGTTTAGAGCTGTCTCGAGGAAATATCAAAATAAATTGTAACGTAACAGCTGTCTAATGGGCTACTCCCGCTGTTTCTTCAGAAAACACTTAGTTGACGTGTGCAAAAGGTTCCATTTCAAAACAAAGTCCTTTGGCTTTATAGTTCAAAGGAGAGGTCAATAAAACCTTTCCCTTTATGTAGGCTACTTTCCCATATAGGGTATGTTTCCAAGCATCAGTATTATAAAATGTAAGATCGAGACACACACGCAAAAACTTAAACGAGACAAGCTGGAGAAAACTCATGTTCCAGATTTGGGAGGTTTTGGCTTTTTATTTTTCTAAGGTCCGGGGTTTTACTCAGTTCTGTAATCCTGTTTCGTATACCCCTCAGGGCTACTAATCCATTGCAAATTCGCTGATTGGGCTAAGCATGGTAATACAGACTCGCGTTTAGAATATTTCTACGAATATTGCAAAGTCCCTGCAAGTTGTAACCGAATGTGAAAGAGAACGCAAGCTCTGCTTCGTGGTTATTGCTTTCCATGTTAGCCTACTGGAAAAAAATCCTCAAAAGCAAATTCCAAAAAACCTTTATTGAATTGTTAAAATAAATGTTGTCTACAAGTGTTTTATTGTTAGAAGCTAAGGTTAGAGTTAGCGTTCACGTCTTTGGTGGGTTATTGTTAGCTAGCTAGTGCTGTTCTCTTTGTCCAGCCCGACAGTCGGATTGATTGGACGCGTAGCCGAGACGGTTGATCTGTGACTTTGACGCTCCAGTTCAGGGGCACCCTAGTTTACAAGTAGCCTATGACAAGGAGTTCTGGGCGTTACTGCCTCTTAAAGAAAAAACATTTCTTATTGTTGTAACATTTCACTTCAATTTTTTATTAAACAATACCTTATTGAATTAAATGTCTGTAGTTGTAAGGGGGGAGGGTCTGTTTCGGAGGACCAGACGCGACAGAAAGGAATCAGAAAGTCTACACCAAGTGCAGACCAATAGAACGGAAGGATCTCCGCAAAGGGAAAAATAAATAAAAGGAAAACCAAAATAACTCTGTCCTCAATCCGAGGAAGCACTGCAACGGAGACTTAAAGTGGAGAAAAGAAAACAACCCGAATTAAACGGGCGACAAAACTCGAACTACGAGAATAGGTATAAACAGAAAACGAAGTACCTCTAACCTCCAGTAAGATTTATTTATTTAAATAAATCAAAGCAACCTCACTAATAGGGAAGAAAAACTAGCACGCTTGAAAAGACAAGCAGTGAGGCTAAACTCCTCTAACTCCAAACAGCAGAGAGTTAGAAGGAGAAAAAATAATTAAAGCAGCAAACCAAAGAGGGTAGAGAAACAAGGACAGAAAAATAGAGTGAAAACGGGAAAAGGAAAATCTAAAAATAACCTGAACGTTTAAACTCTAACCGGACCTTCCTGCTTTACTTGAAGAGACTTCAAGCAAAACAGTCTCCGTGTCCTATACCGTACCGGCTACCAGTGAAATGAGATATAACATGGAAGCACGGAAGAAGGAAGACGCAGAGTTTAAATAACCGGCGGAAGAGCCGCACAGGTGCAATCACTAATTGTCAGAACGAACGAAAGCCGGACACGGACAATTAAGCAAAGAAAAGACGTCCAACAGGCGCTAGAGGGAAAGCGAAAAAATAAAAGAAAACGTAAGCCTGCAGACCATGACAGTAGTGGCCTTTTAGAATACACCATTTTAATGTGGCTTGCCCCAAGAGTTTTGGGGGTAGGCCTACCATTTTGTTCATTAGTGCTACCAAAAACTGAATACTGGCAGCCGACATGGCAAACTAATTTCAAAATAAGAGTTGGGCCCCTGAGCAAATATTCACAGATATCGTTCTGTTATCGGGCACGTGAGGATGATATATCATGGCCATCCAATATCGTGTTGCACGATAATATCGTCATATCGCCCAAGCCTAGTTACCGTTCTTGAACCCCTTGGGCTACAGGCATAATTCTGGTCGTTTCTGTAAGGTAACCCTTTGGAGTTTGTTTTCCAAGAGTCTTAATTATTACTGAAACAAAGTAACAGAAGCTCAAACACAGTGGAAGTTTTTTTTTTTTTCTTGCCTAAAATATTTTTTCTTTTTTACTTTTTGTGGGGATAAGGATACCAACCGTTATTCGTGTCGTCTGTGGATTTCCGTGGAACACAGTACTGAGTCCTCGTTTTGATTGAGCCTGTTTTGTGTCATGTTACAAAAATAAACAAAATAAACTGTTGTCGCTATAACATTGGAAGCGTAAAATAGTTTATAGATATAGAATCGTGAGTTTTAACACTTTCAAACGGTATATTGTGCAACCAGATTATTTGAAAAATTCACTGTAAAAAAAACCCAATGACTGCAAATAAACTAAACCACTTCCAGACCCGAATATGGGCCTGTGCTAGTTATGGGGTTCAATTTATGCCATGCACAATAAATTTGAAATGAAAAAAGAAGCCATGCTTGAGATTCAAGGCATTTTGTGGATGTTCAACACTGTTGAACACACGTGAGCCCTGTCTGTTAGTGTTTTTTCCTGAATGCTTAGGACATGCAAATTAGCCAGCCAATCACCAGTGTAGATCTGGGAACAAGCATGCTTAACTACTTAGGTATAAAACCTTTCTTTTTTTTAGGTATGGAAACTTGGTACCAAATGACACAGAACTTTTTGATGCTTGGTGGTATCAAAGCAATGTGATCGTTACTATAAAAGTATTGAATTTTGATACCCAGCCCTACATATGCATTTACCAATTTTACACGTTTCCAGCATGTGATGCCATTTTTATGTTTGGTGCACATTTTTCAAATTGTAATTTTATAAACATTTTTATTACCTCTAATAATAAGGAGTTGCCTATACCCAATACTGCATATGGCCTGAGCTTGTTCTGTCACGCTGAGCTATTTTCGGTCACCATACAGGTGATTCTGCAGACTATTTGCTGTATACTGCTACAAAAGAACAGCCTGTGCTCTCCTAACTGGTTAAAAGGCCCGAACGGCAGTCTTTGCCACTCTGTGCATGAAGGATTATAAGCCACACGGTTCAACACACGCTTGTTTCATTATGGTACACGCCTGGAACATGGGCTGCTAACAGGCCCTGTGGTTCCTCAGCCAATGGCAGGCCTGAACATCTGCGATAATGGAGGCACCTGCTGTCGTCCGTGCTCCAATGGCGGATTCACGCAGTGACTGGCTGCGCACTTCTCCAGCTGGTCCGGCCCCCCGGGTGACAGTGGGGGCGAGCCAGAAACTTGGCTGGTTAGGAACTGGAGAGGACTCTTGGCCCTGAGGGGCCCCCGGTAAAGTGAGACAGGTTACTCGGTGTGTGTACGGTGTGCAGAAGGCCGTGTGCGGGATCAGACTGGCTGAGAGTGTCTTATGCAGCCGCTTTCTCTGCTTCCCCTCTCTGATCATTCACCAGGGAGCAGAGAGGGGGAGCTGGGGGGAGTGTGACGCTTGCAGATAGAAATGCCAAACCAGCCAGGCACGGTCTGGACAACAACAAGGAAGGGAGGGAAAAGGAGGAGGTATGGGGAAAAGACAGGGGTGGCATTTCAAAGCACGAGAGAGACACCCCTTATGGAAAAAGAATATACTGCAGTATATTGTAAATATATCAAAATTATCATCGCAATATATTTTAAATATACTGCAGTGCATTACATTTCCCTAAGCCTAGAATGCATATTTACAGTTTTGAACACTCTCAGGCTAGTGTACTGCACAAGTACCAAACGCACTATACCACTTGACTACGATGTGACAGTTCAGAGTCAGAGTTGGCACATCACACTCGCTTTGAAATAAGAAAATCATAGTTTGATTCACCACCTTTGGATGCAGCTGCACATTAATCAACTACATCCACAGATTTCAACAGAACAGAATCCCAATGCATGACCACTGTTGGTATTACAAAGCGTAGGTATGAGTTAATATTATTACTACTAAGAGCAAAATTGGTGCTAAAATTGGTATGTATGTTTGGAGGGATGAATTCTGAAGGAAGGCCTATATTTCACTTAGTCCTATATAAAACAAAACTTAAATGACAAATCTCTGATATCAGAGAAAAGGCCTTCCCTACTATGGTGTGGCACACATCATCTGAAAGTGTTTGGATCAACAACTGAACATCACATGTGGCCCTGAGTGTAGAAATACCACCAGTAACAAGAGACAAAACTGTTTCATCCACTAGAAAAACAATATTAGCTCCTTATTCAACTTGACTGTAAGAACATATTGCCTGAATATACCCATCAGTCAGTAATATAACTGTCACAATATTACTATTGTAAATACAACTAGTCACATTAAATCCATTGCTTAGAGGTATTGAGTGCTCGCTGTTATGGAGTCAGTTAGAAACACAGCAAAGAGAATGGTATGTGAAAGCATCTGCTAAGTGCCAATACTGATGGATTGTTCTAGCCTGAAAATAATCACACCTGGATGGATGGAATGACATCTCATAATTAACGTGAGCAATATTCAGAACCAGCCCGCAAATAGTTTTGCAGCCAACCATAAAATTAAATACTGGGGTTAAAAAAGGTCAGGGATTATTTTTTCAGTGTTTGTCAATACTCCAATGGAGCGTTTCCTCATCTGTAAATCTTATTTGAGATTATTACACGTCAACTATTTATCGCATACTTGTACGAAATAGCATCCGACGTGGAACCTGGCACATAAAATCTGCAAAATCTTTCACTGACTGGAATTTGTTACCAGATTGAGTGGATTCACACATTCAAACACAATGCAATCCTTTTGACCGAAAGGTCTGGCCTCGCATTCCTGAATGAAAAGAGCACTAATGAGGCCAGGTGCTCAGGTGCCCCATGCATATTCATCAACTTCTGGGTTTGAAAGGGATTCAAATCAGCAGGGATATGCAGACTTGGCTGTGACAGGCCATCAATCAGACCCAAAAACAGTACTCCGGACTTGCTGGCAGGACAGGTTACCACTTGAACTCCTCATTCGCCGACTTGGAAGTCCTTCAGTGAACACAGGGCTGAACACAGATGGCAGAGCTTCCCTTGCGTTCATCTCCAAGCAATTAAAGCCGAGGCCTTTTATATTATGGAAAACAGTAGATTCACGAACCCTGTAATTGGCAGTGTTGACATGGGCTGTCAGTCATTGTCTGCACTTGAACTAATGAAATCTCACCGTGCCCCACAGTAAAACTCTTGGATGCTGGTATTAGTTCAGATACTGTTTGTTGGCATGACGAGTTTGGGTGACAGTGCACCACACATTGTGCCTTATAGCATTCTCACTAGAGCACTACGCAATGTTTTCCATGCTAATTTGTTTCCGTATTCGTAAGAACTGCAGCTGCAATGCAATCCATTTTATCTCGCTGTGCGGAAATGGCGCCTCAGTTCAATTTAAAGCTCACCATTATCATCATAAACAGGCGTGGGTCTCATAAAAGTGTTTAAGCTACACAGACAACAGCTGATGAGTACAAATACAAATGCACACGTGTGGGTGGGGATAGCAGCAGTTTAGGGTTTGCTAGCGATGGCTTACAGAAAAAAAACTTGCTCGATGAAACTGCCGATTTCCCTAATGAAACTGGCACAACAGGGCATAGAGGCCACGCAATAAGTGGGCAAGAATGAAATCAGGAGCGTTACGCATCGATTAACAGTAAACTGGCTACCATTTGCTCATGAAAGCACTAAAATCCACAGCCAGTCTGGAATTATAAGGATGAGGCATTGAACTGCAGCGGGGAAATTCGCTTTACTACACTCCAAACGATTCTGCTTCAAATTAGAGCTGCATGTCTGTAGAAACTACATTCTTTTTCCATGATAGTGGGAAAATGCCTCCAGCTATATAGAGAAGCCTCTACCTATATCAGTAACCGTGCCATTAAAACTAAACTATGGATGTGTAATGCAGGCAAAACAACATAATTCAAATAACACGCAAAAATAAATGCTGAACAATAATACACGTAAATAACGAAACTTCTGCATTACTGATTGTCATTTCAAGGTTCCAATTTAAAGTGGCAGTTAAAAAATTCACATTTATACATTTGGATTTGCCAAGAAATACTAAGAAATATATTTTTGTTTCAGGACAATCGCAAACTTCATTTGCGAAGAAAAAATAATAGTCCCAGTCATTGCTTTTAAAGGGGACATGAAGCACTCGGTAATGTGGCTCTAGTTCGCTTGTTTTAGACCTTACATAAGGTATGTATTCATCTTTTGCAGTGTATTCCCAAACCCCCAGACGCACTTACCTTTGACCATTGCAGATTACACATTTATCTGTAAAGAGGTTTCCTGCTGATAGACAGCTGGTAAGATACAAAAGGTGAGGGGAACTTACACAGGCCTGCAGATGACCAGATCCCCTTTGTTTGTCCCGTAGGCCAGCCCTAAGCCAGGTTCTGGAAGCCATCTGGCAGAATTGATGCTGACGTGCCTGCGCTGGTCAGGGGCCATTGGGTAGACCACGTTGAACACCCTCTGGGCAGAAGAAAGACAGAAACCCATCAAAAAAAATGTCAACAGTCAAATAAATATGTCATCATCAGATGAGGGGAATCATACAGAGATGGGTGCATCGATAAACAAATGGCGTGGATCTGGCCCAGGCCCACAAAAATGCCTTAGCAATATCATTTTGATAAATACAGCAGAGAATAGAATCATCCATTAAATATAGTACAAAATGTACACTTTTCTTCAGCTCAATGCTCTCTCTACACAGGAAACAACACATGGATTAATGTGTACTGATTAAAAACAGGACAGCAATATTAAAGCACTAAAGTCCTTCAAACAACATCTCCTGGACACTATCAGCTACATCAGAGGTGGGCAACGAGGGCTGTATCCGTTTCTAGGTTTTCACCTCAACTTCTGGCCTTAATTACTTAATTAGCCCTAACATTTACGCCATCTGACATTTTAGCTACATTTCTTGATAAGCGCATGAATGACAGCTGAAGACTGTTCTTATGTCCCAATATGAAAAGTATTTCTGTGATCTAATCTACGAATGAACCAGTGTTGGTGTATAAAGCCAATTAGCAGGGTAATTGGCGAAACAAAAACCTGCATACATAACGGCCCTCCAGGACCGGAACTGCGCACCCCTGAGCTACGTCCTTATGTCCAAATCGCTGATTAGTCCATTATTGAGGATAGCCAGACAGGAGGGTCAGCTCCCAAGTCCCAACAATTACTCATGAATCAAGAGTATTATGATACTGCTGCTGGGCTACAGTGCTCAGCTATTGGCCCATTAGGTTTCATTATCAGTCAAACTCATTTGTATTCTGGTGGACGGCCTTTCAAAAGCGAATGCCTGTTTATTTTTTGTTTTTTTAACAAGTCATACTGATGGAGAAGAGAACCTTAAAAGCCAAGTAAGTTAATCATACGGTGTGATAAAATCAATATCATCATCTTACGATACGCAAAAAATGTTTCCACAGATTAATTTTGTGGCTTTGCGAGCTACAAAATAATGTGTAAAACTGTAAATTGGACATGCAAGCAGCAAAGGCGTTTTCTATTGATGAACCACAGAGGGAACCGAAATGGCTAGAGGAGACATTAGGGGGATACGACATGAAACGAAGTCCAGACCTGCGAGTCTTCCATGATTCAAGCTCCTTAAGAGCAGAGACAAGGGCTACATTCATCCAGATAAAGAACAAATGAGTATGATTAGGGTGTCCGCCCATTTAAAATCCAGCCTGCCCTCGGACAAGATGAAACCAGAGCTCTTTTTCAAATCCAAATGGAACACTTGCTCCACCTTAAACGAGAATGATTTTACATCAATTAACCATTTGTGTGCCTCTTCCCTTATTCCCATTTTGGAATTGGCATATATATTGCTCGTGTCACACATATGCTGCATCATTGCGTGCTCCTTGTTTTGGAGGAATATAAGCGCTTCAGCTTCAGTGATCCTTGCGCAGATTGCTGTAGCTCAAGTGCATATTCTTCACAAAAACAAGGAGCATTAAATTCTATGACCTCATTCCACTTATTCCATTGATTTGCTGAAATGACATGGCCAGACATTAACCCTGTTTCGACCAATAGAAGGAGCTTAGGCACAGATGGGGCAGGCAGCATCACGTCTCTCTAGCCTGCAACCACTTGAGGGGAAAATTGCCATTTGCACTCGCATTTTCCAAATCTGTCCTCGTCATAGTTCACATCACGGCTAAGCCCAAGCAAAATGGCCAGTGGAAAAAATACGCAATTAATAATAATAAAATAACAGGAAGAGAGCATCTGTGGCTATACTATGTGGCAGAGAGAGGAGAGGCTGGAGGAAGGCAAGAAACTATATAATACATGGCCTGTGAGAACTGCACACTGGAAACCCTATTTAACAGATCAATGGCCCCACCCCAGAAGCACAGCGAGAACCGCGACTGTGTGGACAAGGCAAGCGTTTGCGTTTTTGAATCGCAGCCTTCACTAAGTAATTGCCATTTGTCTCCTCTTAATTTACAAGAATATTTTCCACCTTTTCATGAAATCATTCTGCCCGATTCCTGAAGGGTGAGGCTGCTTCACAGTTACCCTCTCTATAATGTTATCTCTGAATAATATTTGAATTGTTTTAGAATTACAAAAGGATGTAGTTAAACAGCTGCAAGTGTACAGTTTTTGGGTATTTTCATCCAGTATTTGCAAATGAAGAGGGGAATAATTGGCTTGTGTTGCATTTACGATGATTTCTGGAATCTCTTCCAACAAGGTAAGATTCGGATGACGCAACAGAAAAACAACAGTGCAACAGAAAACATGCAGTCTTTACGGCATACTCAGGATGATGTTATTATCCCTAGGCTCCTCTCTTGGTTTACCGTCTACTGTCAAGTCTGTCCATATTTCCACTGAACAGACATCCCGGGGGACAGAAAAGGGAAGACTTCTGTGACTCATCTTAAGATGCACCTCCAAGACGACAGAAAATGGGGCAGTGATAAAGACCTGTGAGCCTGAAGCTAAGAAAGCCTTTGTCAGTGTGGCGGGGGGAGTAGAAGGCAGAGGGATGGGAGCAGTCTGACAGGTCTACAATTGTGATGGCTTAGCCAGAACTGTACCAACCTGAATTGAGCCACTGGCTCCCTTCCCCTAACAAAGGGAGAGGGCTCGTCTCATGCGCAAAAGAGATGAGCAACAGAACAAAACCAAACTGGACAGAGCAGCCATTTCCAGTCAAAAAAAAGAAAAAGTAGTTCAATCGATTAAAAAATTGAGTAGAATGTTCGTGTGAGCTTCTTGAGGTTTGCGGTAACTTTTTCACTTGAGTCACTTGGATGGTTGCCCCCAAAAAAAGTCGCCCCACCAAAAACTAAGTCAAAGGAGGCATTCAATTATGTGGAGGCGGCGTGTCAATGTATGTTTTTGAGCCATTTTCCAAAAGTCCATTGTCATAGCTGTCAGTTTGCTGACAAAAAGATTCATAAGGATCTCACGGAGGTGAAATGGCTGGGAAAATATCAAAATCTAATAGGGAGCTGGGGGGGGGGGGGGGGGGGTGAATGGAGGCTCTACTACTACCAGGCAGCATCTGATCAGGCGCGCTCATTTAATCATAACAGTGTATTTTATATATTTTTTACATAATATATGCACATTTCACATATGTGTGAGCCAACCATTCGGTCACCGACTGTCACTAGTCTGCAGTAGCTTTAGTTAATTCAATTGGTTCTTTCAGCCATTTCATACCAGTACACAAGCCAGCAATAATTGGGAAAGGAATTCATACTGCTGTTAAATCAATATAACCCAATATGGATTAAGGTTAGCAAAAAAAAAAAAAAAGATTGAGACTGTAGTGTGGAATACAGCAGAGAAAACCCTACACTAATACACCTCACTATATATTGCATGCCCCATAGAAATATACTGCTGGTTTAGTTAGCCATTTCAGATTAATAAATAAAGCCACCTAGAGTTCTCAACATTTTTAAAGAGCCTCATTTTATTCCACTAGGTGTTTGGATTTTTATCTCATCAAACCCAGCACGTCGTTGATGAAGAAGCACCATTCTGCATAATGTTCCTTTTGATCTTTTTTCAGTATGATTCCTGAAAAAGGGCTGATTATTCATCCATCCAAACAGTGGTTGCCCTTCGGAATAAACACCTAAGTAATTGGAATGTCCCAGGCCTAAATTAATGTCAAAGGAAAACATTGGACTGGACACTGTTCAAGCCATAGTCAGTGGACTGGCCTACAAAAAAGAAAGAACAAAAATCACACACAAAGCAAAACCAAATCCAAAGAGATTGGTTCCAATTGTTAGGAAGACACACACACTTTTTTTTCTACAGCATGCCTGGTGTGTGATATATAGTATTCTGTTGTATATTCTGTACTGAATTTATCCAGCCCAAATATGGAAACCTGAATTTGCACTGATCACAGAAGAGCATTTTTGCTGAGTAAGGAAAAAACATGAATATCCACAAAAAAAGACAATGTATGCCGTACAGGTATTTTCAATCACCACAGCCAATTTCAGTGTCCAACCTCAAGTTAAATACAGCATGATACAGAGGCAATATTATATTTATTTGAAATGCAAGCACTTTGATTTAACACAGAAATATTTATGGAAACCCTAGAGGGATGTCAGTGGTTAATTAGAAATACGCCAGTCAGTTAATTTTGCACAAACCTGTCCAATAAAAAAGCTGCACCAGCCACACTTCCCAGTGGCCCACAACATTTAACAAGGTGGACACTTCAAAAAGCTACAAACCGCGTATGTAGGCATTGTCAAAGTGATTAACACTGCATGTACACTTTTGAGTACAATACAGGAGTGTGCAAATTAGGTTGTTGAAGGGAAAATTTACTTAGGCATGAAACTGAAAATAAGTTTCATAGTTTTAGAAAAGTTTTGGAAGAATTGCACCCCACATTACTGTAAACTTTCCCACACTACATAGGAGTCAATTCATTAAGTCACAGTATAGAAGTAAAATACATAAATGTGTGCAAATGCGGTAACGCCGTATATCGCAAAAAACGGTACCAAAATTTTAAAACGGTACGATACCAGCATTTTGCACAATTCGATACTTAAAAAAAAACTGACATTGCGTTCTATTGCAGTGACTTGACTGTCATCCATTGGAAAATAAATACTGTGCCTTAGGAATGAAAGGGAACAACGACGGGCGTGTATAGTGGCCTGTGTGGTAAAATGTGTAGAGAAAGCTGGCTGCGTAGTAAGAGAAGTTAGCTAGATATAATAGCAGCAGTGGATCACACAGAACGGATTTTTGTTTGCATCGCAACATTGTGCACATTTTAACATTATTTGAAATTGTGGATACATATACTCTTCTCCACACTCGCGCTCGGAGAATATTCACAGCAAAGGCCTACAAGATTTTGTAATCTAAACGATCTTGAAGCACAGGTTTTCTTAAAGATACCTATACTGCATGACATGTTGTGCTGAAAGCTAAATCGGTAGTTAACAGAGGGGTGTATAATTTGTCAGTGTACTTTCTCATTAAAAGTAAGTTATTTTTCCATAGAATTCAATAGGAAAATGAGTAAGGAGAAACCACCCTTAAAGTGATATTACTACATATCTGGTAGTAGAGTCATGGTTTGAGGGTAGTTTGATAATTCAGACCCTTGATGACTTGCAGCTATTTAGCCAACCATGTGTTCCATACTATTCCCATAGAGATCCATTCAAATGCAGAGGTTATTGAATGGCAGGGCGGCAGTATAGTATAATGGTTAAGGAACTGGCCTTGTACCCGAAAGGTTGCAGGTTCGATTCCCAGGTAGGACACTGCCGTTGTACCCTTGAGCAAGGTACTTAACCTGAATTGCTTCAGTATATATCCAGCTGTATAAATGGATAATATGTAAAACATGATAAAAAAAAGTTGTGTAAATCGTTCTGGATAAGAGCGTCTGCTAAATGCCTGTAATGTAATGTAATGTAATGTAAGGTTATAGTATCGCTTGTAAGAGTACCTGAAAATAAGATATCAAGAGTCTTTTGATGTTGTTGGGTCACAGACATCAGGAAGTCATGGCATGCAAATTATATGCATCCAAATATTATATATGATGACTTTAAGTTTGTTAATTTGTCCAGTTACTTTTGGTGCCATAAAATGGAGGGTAATGTGTAAAAATGGCTACAATTGCTACATGGTTCATCCGATATTGATGTAAAAACCCTCAAATTAAAGCTGAAAGTCTGCACTTTAACCTCACAGTCACGGTTCCATTTAAAATCCAATGTGCTGGAGTACAGTCAAAACAACAACAAATGTGTCAATGTCCTAACACTTTTGGAGTGCACTGTAAACTATTAACATTTATCAATTCCCTATGCAGTGTGTAAAGCCAAATGCCATCATGACCATCTTGGGAATGTTATCTTTAACACTATTAACACAATAGATCTGTCTGTAAATGTGAACCATTTCCATTCAATATTCTGAGTCATTTAACTAATAACCAGCTATAGTAAACAAAGCTGTATTTAAGATATTATATTTGTATCAGCCACACTGACATTGATGGTGGCAATTATAATGAAATATGATGAGTTGACAAGACAAATAGTGTTGACCTGGCCATACAGGGGGCATGGCAGGGAAAAGGTGTATTGGGTATATACAGAATGGGAAATGTGCATCAGAATAAAAATACAAGTAACTGAGTCACCAATGAGTGGGGGTATATGATGCCTCATACTGAGTCAAAACTGAAAAGGTTCAGATCAACTAGTGCACTTGTTTGAAAAACCAGAAAACGCCAGAAGCTTTCTTGAAGCCTTGTGGGAGATCACGATTCAAAACCTGACGTAAAACACTCGA